>JACGWL010000003.1:6477210-6725254 GCA_034509725.1 Sesamum angolense
TGAAAAAGGTGGGAAATAAGTTGGAGTTTGGCCCCAAAGATGCTGCTAATAGTTACGTACTTTTGGCCCGATTTTTTGTACCAAATCCTGCATATTAATTTCCCCTTTATCACATCCATGTGCACATTTTTGTTCATTCTTATGGGAGTACAACGATTATGACCAACTCTGTTGGAAATTGATAATTTAAGAGCAAAAAATATAAGTCATGAAACGAGCATTATAATAAAATGGTTCAATAACTACAGACAAAGATTGATAATAAAATCAGTTGCGAAGTAATTAGCGAGTAAAATCCTTTTCAAATTAGCATTGAATTCCACTATTTTGCAAGAAATATATATTATTGCTATTAGCATTATTTCTTTTAGTGAGAGGACCAAAACCACTTTTGTGAAATCGTTGAGTGATAAAAAATGCAACATTCTCAATTATTTTCAATGTAAATATGAGTGAAATAGGAAATAAAAAACATATAGAACTTTTGGACGGCCTTCTTCCATCGAAAAAATCTATCCCAAAACTTTACACACCAACACAAAAAAAAAATAATAATAATAAATAAATAAAAAATTGGCAGTCCCATTAAAGATTCCCTTTCTGATTTGGTGTGCGTCAGGCCTAAAAATTGGTAAAATAACTTAAGTTGTCAAAAAATCTACCGAAATATTCCTATGGATATTTTCCATCGAGAATATGTTTGAAATATGAGTACTCAATTCCTAAGAACAATACTATATATTTGAACTCATTTTTTTAATTATAGATTCTATTTTTTTCTTTCTTACATATATAATATATACAAAATATGAGTAGAAATTTTTGTTTAAACACAATACATGATGTATTTCGGGTATTTGATAGCATACATATATAAGATCATATATATTCAATGGAATAAGTTTTAAACTAAATAATTGCATTCACTGTACAAATAGCGCTTTGGTTGAAAACAATGTATGCATTACATGAAGTAAAATTTATAACAAAAATTCAAATCTACTATAAACTATTGCATTGATTAAAAATAGCGTATAGTTTTAAAGTAATACCATTGACAACGTAACATACAATCTATTATACAAATTGTGTAATTATGAAAAACACTGCACATATTAAATGCAATAAATATTACATTAAAAAATGCAATCTTGTATACAAGTAGTGTATTGATTGAAAATCATGTGTAAAGACTACGTGTACGAAGAACACACACAAAATTAATTTTTGTTTTACAAGCAAAAGAAGAAAATATATTAAATCTTATCTTGTAATTTCTACAAGAATGAAACCTACGGCCCGAATTATCGTCTGTCCAAGCTGTCCGAAGATCGGCTGGTCTTTTACAGTAGCATTCAACAAAGCCAGTGGCTGAGGACATTGGATCAATTTTCTCTCTGAAAAAACCTGCCTTGAGTCGTTTTTTAGGGTACTTTTAGGGGAGTGATTTGGGGCTTTTGTTATAAAGAGGGAAGGGAGGGAAAAATTAAGGTGTCCCTCCCTTTTGTTGGTCAGCACAGTAACATGGCTAAGATAAATGGATCAATAATTACAAAAGCCTCGAATTAATCTAGCCAAGTGCATAGCACGTGAGTAATTTCCAACAACTTACTAACATTCCGACACCAGAAGGACTAGATTTCGCAAAAAAAAAATTTACAAGACTTTTTGCTATCCTAAAAACATAAAGAATTTTTTTGCCGAAACATATAAGTTGCGGGATGGAAAATTCATTTAAGCTCTGCCCATTTCAAATTCACACTATACATTGTTCAAACGACATTTCTTAACCAATAACTAACAGATTATCAATTTCACTCAGTGAGAGCCTACATACATACACATATATTTCTCATGTACGTACAATTTATTAACTAGTAGTAGAGCCACTGATGCCGTTGCTAGCGCGGCCAGTACCTTTACCGCGACGATTGGTGGAACCAGCGGGAGGCTGAGTGCTAGGAGGGTGATCTTTACGAGCAGGAGGGCCAGCCGGAGACCGGTGAGCCGGCTTCCGAGGTGCCGGCTTACGGGGTGGCCCTGGTACCGGCGCTTTTCCAGGCCTCCTGATAATGGCTTTGCTTTCAAATGATAGAGGAATTGCATATTTGTTTCGGGTGTTAAGCTTTGTTTCTTCCAATGAATTTTCGTAGTAAGAGTTATGATCAGTAAATGAAGTAGTGATGGGGAGATGATCAACCCAATTACAAATAAAAAGAGATAAATTGTATTCATTTTTTCTGTGTCAAGTAATAATGAGGAGCTGTCATTGAAGATGCATGGCACGTTAATTATATAGTACTGGCTAATTTACTTTCAGATGAAAAAAATATAAGATACAGATGGGTAGATCAAATATTTAATTGTGATTTTATCAATCAACTCAATAGAAAAGAAAATTGTTGTTATTTTCTATGTGAAATGACAAACTCTATTAATTTGTCTTTGCCCATATACATTCCTACAAAATTGAAGGAAAAATAGTTTAATGAATCTCATTCAACAAAATAGCTCAATAGCTATGAATAAAATTAGCGTCGAGTTAATTGGCAAGTAAAATTATCGCTGCTAATCTATGTTATTTAATACAGAAATTTACTTACTATTGAATTTAGTAATAAATTATTTAAAGTATATATTAAATAATATAGATTAGCAACGAGAATTTTACTTGCTAATTAGTCCGATATTGATTTTAATTAACATCAATTTTTTTTGTAGCTATTGAGTCATTTTCTTGTAGTGTCTCTCTCGTCTTATTTTTAATTTAATGATAAGGGTTTTAAATATACTTTGCCTTCCTGAATTATTCTTGGAGTAGTATTCACGCACCATAAATTGACAAGTGTAACACTTACCTTTCCAGAACTAACTAATATTCAGACAATTGCAATTATTATGTCATATATATATTTACAGCACAAAGTTTTTTTTGTTTACATTTTGCATCTTATATTCAATGATTTCTTGGTTAAAAAACAATATTTTTAATTATAATAGAGTAAAAAGTAATTAATAGTAAGTTAAGTAGTTTAAATTTAAAGATTAAAAATTGAGTAATGATTGAGTACACACTACAAGAAAATAGAAGATTAGTGACAAAAAATAAAGTGACAATTTTAATATTGTCATTAATATATATTTAGTGACAAGACTGATTATTTTGTCACAATTAGAAATTTCATGATTTTAATGATCATTATTATTATTATAAAAATTATTATTAACATGAATTAATGACAAAAAAATGTACACAAAATTGTCACTAAATATATTTAGTGACTCATGTATAGTGACAATAAATGATAGTTGTCACTATTTTATGTTGCCACTATAGATGTGTCACTAATTGTATTTAATGACAACTTTATAGATATTTTTGTCACTAATAATTATATAGTGACAAGACAAAATTATTGTCACTTAATATATATTATTAATGATAACTTTAAAATTATCACTTGATAGTTTGTCGCTAGTATCATATTTTCTTGTAGCGACAATAAACAGACAAAAATCTTTCGCTTAAAATGTTACTATTAATTTGGTATTAAAATTAAATTATTAATTATTTAATTTAACTCATTTTAATTATAAATCTAGCTAGCAATTTGAGGTTTCGCCATTTGGATAATATGTAAAACTTTATTATTAATTTTGGACTCAATCTGCACACTTTACCTTCATTTGGACCATAAATCAAGGTCTATCAGATATTAATGACAAATATTCTTCTATTTTTTTATAAAAAAAATCTTAATTTTCCATTTCATAATTTAAGCCATCTCTAATTTTGACCCCATATATTGAGTAGCGGTTAAGTTTTATCTATGGATGTGAATGTAACATCTGAAAAAGTTCATAGAGCAGGCTTTACAAAAAAAAAAAAGGTTTAATAGCTAAAAAAATTGATTATAAAATCAACATTGAGTTGATTAGCAAGAAAAAGTCTTACTAAATTCATTAATACAAGAAACTTACTCTCCAATGAACTTAGCAACGAAATATTTATAAAATTTATTGTTATATTCATTAGCAAGTAAATTTCTTGAGTTAATGCAAATTGTATCGAATTTATAAGTAAAAAAAAAAAAAAATCCTACTTAGCTCGACGTCAATTTTAACATCAAAATTTTCATAGCTATTGAACTATTTTCTTATAATATGAGGAAATTAACAAGAAGCATTATAGCCAGATTTTATTACACAGAAAGATTATTATCTTCCATGCACTGATAGATATTGGTACTAAATAGAACTTTTGCACTGGAAGACACAAGTCACTATGTAATTTACTAGTTCCCTTAACTAGGCGCTGCCACGAAAAACAGCCCCGGATACATTTCTCTAGTAACGCTTATCGTCTAGTACTTTATCAAAATCGGTTGTCTTTGCTTGATAACCTGCTGGCTTATCCTTCGACGCTTCCTCCAATTTACCCACAGTTGTTTTCTTACCAGCTGGCAGAACAAATCCAGGCCTGTTTTGATCAGGCATTCTCCAGCCACTATTTTCAGCATTCTTGTTTATCCCTCCGGCCATCAGACAACCTGCGGCGTGACTCTCAGGTGCTTTCTCCTCTGCTTTTTGCATCGTTCGTCTTGCTGCTGCTGGCTTAAGCTTTTCCCATTGCATATCAGCGTCGGAGGTTGCTCTTTCATGTGATTTTTCTGTTGATTTAGACGGGTACTGGATTTTTATTCGGGCCAAGCCCCTGGAGTAAAAGCGGCCCATGAAGGGCATCTGCCTCGGCCTATCGTGACCGTTTTGCTCGGCGGGTGTGGAGGTGGAAAGAACCACTAGGCCGAGAAGAAACACAAGGAAGTATGTTGTAGACATTGCTGGTAATGGGAAGGATTGAGTGCTGAGTTTTGTGATGGTGTGGAGTTGGAGATGGGGGGTCGGGTTTTTATATTAGTGTAAGGGGCTCTAATAGGGTAAATTTCGGTGTTGCTGCTGTTGGGACTGCACGATTAGCGTGTTACTTGTATGCTTAGTTAGTGTGAACTTGCGTGACTAATCTCGTGAGTGCTACCAAATTACCTCGTAAATCATGTTAGTTGCATTGGACTGTGTACTTATGCGTGGAAAGTTTTAACTCAAATCGGATTTGATTGGATCCGATAGGTTTTTATTTATTTTTTATGGTGAACTGGCAAAATTCTTTATGAATTATAAATTATATTTTTTTTTATTTTTTATTATTTCTAAAAGAATTATGCAGTAAGTGGATAGTTTACTTTTTACAATTTTTAAAATTCTTCCATCCACATTGTATAGTGTTTCTTACAATTTTTGAAAAAAAGAGAGTACACAAAAGGCAAAGTTAATAATTACGGACTTCTATCCAAGTATTATATAATTTCATCAGGAGGATATTGGTAATGGAGGACCTCATTATAATTTATCTTATAAAAAATTTGAAGAAAGTTAGAAAATATAAAAATAGTTAGTGATATACAACTAGATCAATAAATAAACTCATTGTTGGATCCATTTAATTAGACCATTACTGACCCATATAAAAATCATTACCAACTTATATAAGACCCATAATTTCTTAAAATTTAATTAAACTTAACTCTTTTTAACCCATTGCAAAATGTTTTGAACTTGGGTTTGGTTGGATTCATCGATTCTAACCCAAATTGTCACCCTAACTTAAGGTTATGGATTTATATTAGTATAGATAGATAGTATAAATCATATGGATGAGAAAAAAAAAATTGAGTTAGGGTGGTTGTTAATACATAAGGACATTTTTTGTAATATGAAAAATTGGTGTTGCAGTGTAAGTAATCGCTATTTGTGAGCGAAACATGGGTCTTTTTTTTTATATAGTTTAGATAATGTGGGTTTAATGCATATATCCTGTGATATTATAAATGAGCAATTTACCCTCATGTCTAGGGAGGTGAATCGTTTTATTTTAAAAAATACAGGAGAAAAAATTATTGTATTTTAAAAAATACAGGGGGTAAATTGCTAAAATCACATAAGGTAAATTGCCTTTTTTCTCATATAATGTGGTCGATCATGCAGATTCTATACTTTGGATTGACTTGGGATAAATGCATTTTTGGTCCTCCAATATAGCTACTAATGCAATTTTGGTTCTCAAATAATTAAATGTTGTAATTTTGGTCCTTAGACTTTTATTTGTTTTGGCACTTTTTGGTGGTCCTCCGTCAACTTTTCCGCTAACTTAACGAAAATTTCATTTAAAATGAAAAAAATTGCTATTTTCCTCCCATTTTTTGGTGTTTTCAAGTTGTAATCCAACACATCCATTTTTTCTATATTTTTTTCAAACTTCAAAAGAGAATAAACCAAAAAAAAATAAAAAATTAAGCAACAAATTTTCTGAATAATCTTAACAAAAAAAATTATCAATAATAGGAATATTGACAATGAATTTTAGAAAATTTATTGTTTAAATTTATTTTTTCTAGTTTATTCTCTTTTGAAGTTTTTTTTCAGATTACAATTTGAAAAACACTAAAATGGGAGAAAAATAACAATTTTTTCACTGTAAATGAAATTTTCATTAATATGTTGAGTTTAAAGAAAAAGTTAACGGACGGACCAAAAGTGCCAAAATAAAAGTAACAAAATTGCAATCTTAAATTATTTGAGAACTAAATCGGATTAGTGGCTATATTTGAGAACCAAAAATGCATTTATCCATAAAATTTGGATGTAAAATGAGTCCAACAAAATAATTAAAAATCTTAATTTTCTTTCACTTGCTACAATATTGTAATGAATCAACCCAAATATTTATACAATTATGTGAAATCATTACGTATGTTGTCTTTAGGTGGTCATATCAGATTATTGATCAGAATTGATCCGACCTGAACAAGAAAAAAAAAAAAAAAACCTAAAGTCTTGTACTTTATATGACCGATTCAAGCCGCCCATTTAACATCCAAAATTCAAAAACAAGCGTCAATTCAAGTGCATTTGGTAGTAAAAAATAATTGAGACATGATCATGACATATGTAGTGCTCCATTTTATAGATCAGAGAAATACGTCAGGTTAACTCGCAAGCCAATTACCACTACGATAGCACCTGCCGGTGTTAATAGGAAGTATACAGGCAAACCAGGTCACAGCCTGATGAGCTTATTCATCTAACACTTGACCACCTATAGGGAATATCACTTCTAGTTCTGAGTAGGCTTCGGTGGCCGGCCCACCGACAGAGACCCGCTTGGGCGGGCGGGCTCGCTGACAGCGCCGTAGAGTGACTTTCGGCCGTTTGAAAACGACCTGAACATGGCGCTGCTCTCGTCATCGTCGGGAGGTGGAAGTGGAATGGAGAGGGGGCCAAGATCAGTGTTCTTTTCGTCATCATTAGTCATTGTGCTGGTGTCATGGTCAATCGGAAGAGAGGAAGAGTTGGCAATGAGGAAAACAATGGCAAAGAGCAAAATCAAACAGTGTTTGGCTGACATCTTGGGATTTTCTTTGTGTTGTTTGGTGGTGCGTGTGTTGGATGAAATCCCTACTCAAGAATGGTCCTTTTATAATGGCTTTGGACCAATTACAAAGTAACACGTCTTATCTCACGATAATTGCATTTTGAGAATTTTTAGCCCAAATTGAGTTTGTCCAAATGCAAATTAAATATAATATTAGAAAAACATATACAATTGGCTATAATATTGATAACTACCGTTAAAAATCATAATAAATAATTGTTATTAATAATAATTAGATAAAATCGATGTAAAAAATTAGTTTTTTTAACTATGAAAAATTATTTGCGACAGTTAAGAGTCATAATACAAATATTTGTTATGACTTTTAGTTATAATAAATTTAGTCATGACAAATATTTTTAGCTATCCTCACAAAAATCACCGCCAACAATCGTTGTGGTCATAATCAATGACTATTTACTACAATAATTTATATTAATCATGGTTAAACGTTATACTTCCATAGTGTATTAAGGGTCTATTATATTTGAACTTTTGCAGTTGATTGTGACGTAGAATAAGAAAAGGATGTATTTTGAAATTGTCTGAAGTCAAAATAACTGATCTAAGTTCATGCTGCGAGAGGAATTATATATATGATATAGTTAACTATATACAAGGTTTAATACAATTTACCACAGGCAAAAAAAAAAAAAAAACTTTGTAAGACATTATCAAGAAAACTTTTCTGTGGGGAAATAGGGTTTTTTGAAAATTATTTATATTTTCCTTGTGTTTCTTCACAATAAGTTTTTTTTATAATTTTTTTTCTCCTTATTTTTATGATATGATTTTTAATAATTTTTGGCATATGTTTTTTTTCTATATATATACATGATCTTTGCCCACCAGCTGTGATTGAAATTCTATTATTATCTTGACCACTATTGGGATGCTTTTAAAAAATTTCTTTTTCAATTATACTCCAACTAAAAGAAATATAATTTTTTTTTATTATTGTTAATTATCATGGTTAAAAAATAAAAATACGTAATACAAACAAGGCCAAAATATTTACCATAATTTTCAGCTGTAGCAAATATTTTTACCATAGGTAAACTATAACGAATATTGATTCATCACGTTAAAATTTAAACTTTCACATTGATTTTGTCTAATCGTAAAAGATAGTATTACTTTATTACGATGTTTAAGCCATAATGAATTATAGTGTGAAAATAATTAATATTTTTGTAGTAATATGTTGTCTACAAGGTTCCATGATCATGGCTAGCAATACTATTGAATTTGGCCATTTACACTTGATTTCTAGCTAGTGATTGATTGAGTGCATAATGCAACATATATGTCTACATAATTGACCATATCCATGGAATTGAACAGTAGTTTTGGCAAAAAATTATTGAAATTTGGTTACACATAACCATCATTTTCCCTCTCCTACCTCTGCACAGGATCCTCTTTCTTAAACTTGGTGACTGCTAAAACTGCAAGCAGTGGTCGTTTTTGTCAAAGGAAATCCATTTCTCCACACATCTTTCAATTCACTGAATATAACTGATCAAAAGTAAGAGAAATGTACTAATTTTTGCTTATTTAATTTATAACATATAATAATATACTTAAAAAAAATTTCCATCTTTTGATTTTCTCAACATCAGGTTATAATTCTTCCCAAAATTTCTCTTGATTTTTATGTTGTCGGTTATTGATTTTCATTTTATGTATTTTGATTTTCGACTAAGTTGTTTCTTTTGTTAGTTTTTTAATTTTTTTATTTATTAGATAAAATAAATTTTAATTTCTTCAAATTATTTTATTCAAGTCTCTCAAGACAATAAACAAGGTTAGATATAAAAATTGATTATGAAACTTATGATTATGTAAAGGGTACATTACAGATTGCCTTGCGAACTATAGGCTTTTTTACACTTTATCCACTGAATTATTTTTTGTGGCAACTAACTCTTCAAACTTTTTGGGTTTTTTTTATTTTGCCATCTCATCCCGTTTTCCGACCATTTTTCAGCCAAAAATAGTGCACATGCAGTGCATGTGAATTTATTAAGGGTAATTCAGTCTTTTCTTTTGGCAGTATTTTTTTTGAAAGAAAATCTCCCTCATATCAACTATTATTTCCTCTCTCAAACTCAAAAGAAATCAACCATCCTTTTGCAAAAATGTGGAGACAAACAAGTGAAAAAATTGTCATGGATGACATCTGCCACTATGGAGGAAATTAAATTCGAAAGACATCATGGATTGATTTAAATTTTAGAAGCTAGGCGCGTAAATGGCTTTGCAAAATTTCGGGTAAATTTCTAGCTAATGTTGTGTGAAAAATAACTTTAATTTTGTAAATGAGTTTGTTAAATTTCAGCTTATTTGTAAATGATTTGTCAAATTTTGGTTTTTGTTTAAATGGGTTTGTGAAAGTTTAGTTTGGATGTGATTTTTCTTATAAGAATATTGGATAATTGGAGAATTTGTGGGCTGCAATTATTTTAATTTTCGGGTGTAGTTAAAAATCCTAATTTTTTAGTTATTTACTTTTACATTTAAGGGGTTTAGGGGTTTATGAAGGGATTTACAAATTTTCGTGGAAAAACCATTTTCAACTGATTTAGGGATTTTGGGAAGGTTGGGAAAAAATGTAAGAGATTGTCATGTATGAAAATGTAAAGCTCTTGGAGAACACTTCTTTAATAAACAATTTTTCTTTTTATATCTTTTTAAAAAAATAAATTTGATGTGATTTTTTTTATTTTTTTTATATCTGGATGGGCCATTTATTAAAATATTGCATGGCCCTTAATAAACCCATATGCACTGCACATGGACTATTTTCGGCTAAGAAAAATAGCCGAAAAATGAGATCAGATGGCAAAGTAAAAAAAAACGCAGAGTTTGAAGGGTGAGTTGACACAAAAAATAGTTCGATTGGTAAAGTGTAATAAAGCCTATAGTTTAGAGGGCAATCTATAATTTACCGTATATATAATCATAAATTTCATAATCAATTTTATATCTAACCTTGTTTATTTGTCTTGAGAGACTTGAATAAAATAATTTGAAGAAAGTATAATTATTTTATCTAACAAATAAAAGGATTACGAAACTAATAAAATAAATAAGTTGGTCAAAAATTAAAATACGTAAAATGAAAATCAATAGCAGAAAGCATAAAAATCAAGAGGAATTTTGGGAAGAATTATAATCTGGTGTTGAGAAAATCAAAAGATGGAACAAATTTTAAGTATATTATTATATGCTATAATGAGTTTTTTACGAATTTGTTTCAATGAGTTGACGAATTTGTTATTACGAGACTAGCAAAAAGAGCTTTTCCAAAAAATATCATCAAAATTGAATTGCAAAATAAGATAGATAAAAATGGCTGAATGTATTATGGTTTGTTATATTGAGCAAGAGATATTTATTGATATTAATGATGAACTAATTTTTTAATATTTTCAGGATAGAAAAACTCGTATTCAACTCGTCCCTCATTGTCAGCGCAATAGTTAAAAAGAATTATTTGTGTTATATTGTTGTATGTGTCTAATTTGCAAAATGAATAATAATTTAATCTTTTATTATGAACTTACAATAATTATTAAATTTTGGTAAGGCAAAATCAAGTTTTTGGCTTCGCCAATACATTTAACCATGGGCGGAGATAGACCCCGTCAAGCCTTAATGGCCAACAGGGCTTGGCTTCGGCCTTGGATTATTAGCCTATTAAGTACTAGTTCTAAACTTATCTTACTCATAAATAATATATATATATATATATGTAAAATTCACATTAACTTATTTAAAAAAATAATTTCTTCAACATTCTTGTTTTTAGTTTTTCTCCACTAGTTAACTTAGAACCACACGCGTGATTCCCACTTAGTCAGAAAAAACAAAAATTATTATCTTGTAATTTTCTCAACACTGTCAAAATGCGTCTAGCATGCTTAAAAATGTCCAACACAATAAGTGTGATGCTTAGTTTCGGTTCATTCTAGCATGGCTCATAACGCATGTTCCTTGGTTGCTTCACCTGTACATATATTGGAAAAAATATAATTTTTTGCTATAATTAATTATTATATTAAAAAAATTATAGTAAAATACAAATTAATCACGATTTCACAATGATCATTAGCCATTGTTTCTATAAGTATGGTCAAATATTAGTTATGGCTAAAATCATGACTAATGTTTTGACTATTGTGCTCTTTCAAAGAAAACATATAGTCCAACTATCTCTGTCCTATGCTCATGTTCAGACCCAACATGTTTTCGAAAATAACAGTAGAGGGTGTTTTGACTAAACTTTTTTTTAAAACATCTTATAAGCTCCTACATCTTATAAGATATTTTTAGGAGCTTATAAGATGTTGGATCTTATTTAAAATAAGCTCCTAAAGTGTTTGGGTAAATTAAGATGTTAAAGATTATAAATTGTGAATACATCTTATTAAATGTTAGGGTATATCTATAATTGGTAATGACTAAAATGGACATGTATATTATTAGAATCAAATAAGTTGTTATTTCTTGACATATTTATTTTTAAAAAAAATAAAACTCTTTTATAAATAATACAAATTAATTAGTTTAATTCCAAATAAAAATTTAATAGGTACCAAAAAAATTAACGAATTATACCTAAACTTTTGAATAAAAATAACTTTTTACATTCATGCTAATCGAATATAGTATGGATATATAATAGATATTTTCTTTGTTAATGCAATAATTATTGCTAGTAGTATAATTTATAATATTTTAAATTTATATTTTTTTAGTAAATATAATATCAATACCAATCTTATTTTTATTTAACTATAATAATTTTTTATTAAACCATGAAGTATTTTCTCTTTTTCAATTGTTAGAAAAATGAAATAGTAAAAAAAGAACTAAATCCTAGATCAGAGAAAGAGTGTGTGTGTGTGTGTGAGAAAGAGAGAGAGTATACAGGGATATTTTTGTCTTTTGACATAATAATTTTATATATAGCTTATAAGATCTTATAAAAAAAATGTTAGAAAGTTAGGAAATTTAACTTTTTCTAAAGAGCTTATAAAATCCAAAATATCTTATTTTGAAATTTATAAGCTCTTTTAAAAAAAAAAATTGCCAAATACTTTGAGCTTATAAGCTCTCAAATATTTTATAAGATGTTTTGAGGAGCTTATAAGCTTAACCAAACACCCTCTAAGCCTTCATAAATTCATACACTAAAAAAAATCACTATTGACTACAATATTAATAGTTTTTTCTCAATCTATTTTTCGTACCAAACAAGAGAAAGTATTTAAAATTTATACCCTTCTAATCATATCAAATAATTTGAAGAAAAACTATTATTTTTTCCTATCCATTGCCTTTTCACTCCTTCTCTCCCTTTCACTTTCATTTTCCTCTCAATTGGACCAGACGGATTCTTATTGCATTTTGTAAATAAGTTGATCTTCTTTATTTATCACTTTTTTGCACATATTTTTTTTCGGTTTTATTTCGCAAATACTCCATTGTAGTAATGAATAAGATATATCCACTAGATAGTTTCACAAATAATTTTTTTACTAAACACTTTCTCATCATTTTTTGTCTACTTGTAACTATTATTTTCAAACACTCTCAACTTTTACATCCTAATCACTTATCCACTTTTTTTCTTTAAATTAAATACTTTAAAAAGGCATATATAATTTTTTTTCGGGAAATGACACTTTCCGTCCCATAACTTAAGACCTTTTTACTTTGGTCCCATTGATTACGAAATTCTCACTTTTAATCCTGTAACTTATAAAAAGTAGCACTTTTGGTCACATGACACATTTCCGTCATAGATTTTAACAAAAATTTTCACGTGCTTAGCATGTGACAGTTAGAGTATTATTATACTTTTGGTCCCATATGTTATGGAATTCTCACTTTTGGTCCCATAGCTTTCAAAAAGTAACACTAGTGGTCCCAAGCACATAATAGCCACATGGCCTTTTTCGTTAAACATCTAATGGAAAAGTTTTATGGCACCAAAATTGATATTTTTTAAAGTTAAGGGATCAAAAGTGAGACTTTCATAATTAATAGAATTAAAAGTAAAAAGACCCTAAATTACAGGACAAAAAATACAAGTTCTCCACTTTTTTGCAAACACCCCTTAGTCATGAATTTTAGAAGTGATCTTTAAAGTTCAACAATTTTAGTGCGACTCGTTATGACCAAGAGTCATCAAAATCGCCAACTAAACTAGGCATTATCAGTACTCAATCTCTTTTTCTGTGGTACTAACAATATAATTTTGTCCAATAAATTCAGTTAATAGAGACAAAGAAAACACAAAATTGAAAATAATAAATGACACTTTTTCATGATATCATGCCAAAGGACATTTTCGTGGAGAAAAATAAAAGCAATTGGGATCCATTCACTGACATACAGGTCATCAGATTTTCCCTTAATTATAACATTGCCAAAAAGCATGTAATGTTTATATAAATGCGACTACTTATATAGGAAGAGTTGTAATAAATGTATTTAAATATAGATGTCAACCACTCTGTTGTAAGGTGGTCCTCCGGTTCCAACATCTTCTCTATAAACTCTAAGTCGTCATTTTGCAATACTCTCTGGTGTTTGGAAGAATGCGACTTTTCACCATTGGAGGGCTATGTTTAAATTTGTGGGGTAGAGGGTATATTTTCGATTTATTTTTTTTCTTTTTGTAGTTATATTTGTTATTTTTAATGAAAGTGTTACACTTACATATATTAAGTGTATATGTTTAATCAAAGAATATATTTTATAAAATTCATGATGTCACTTGTATATTTAAGAAATTATTACATGTACGTGGTGTTCGTAACATAGCGTAATATTAGCTAACATCAGTTAATTTTGACTGACAGATGGACTTATTTGTTAGACGAAAGCAAAGTTCAAAGTGTTAGATGTAATTTTTCAAATTATATGGGGTTTATGTGTAATTAATTACACTAATTTAGGAGATGTAAGTGTAGTTATTTCTATAATTTATCATCAAGTAATAACTTTTAAATGGAAATATTCTTTAGCTATCATAAAGTTTTTTTAATAAAATCAAGACATTCTCCTCGATTTTTTTTTTTTTTTTTGTTATATATTTACCAAACTTTAAAATTAAAAAACAACAAAAGGAAATTGGGAAAGTTATACATATACTTCTTGAAAATTTTTAAATTTCAAGTACAAATTATTTAAAGTAAATTACAATTGAATGAATGTTAACACATTCAAATTTTGGAATAACTTACTGATGAAAAGTTCAAAAAAATAAAAAAAAAGGGCTAATAATTGTGCTTTAAATTAAATTTTTTAAAAAATTTGGAGTCTACATGATTTCAAGATGGATACATTTGCAAGAAGTCTTTACCAATTTTAGCCTTATGCATTTTTTATGAATTAGTTTAAGATAAAATAAAATTTATTTTTTTATTTTGAATTGACTAATTAAATTATGCTTTATTACGAACCATTAAGAGATTTGTTCATGTCATAATCAACAGTGTTCAAGTCCAACAAAAATGAGTTTAAACTATATATCTAAGCCCTTATTTATGCCTATAAAAAGGGGATTCCACGACACATTACATTCAACAAATTCACAATATCTCTAGTCCAAATTCTCTAACCCTTGATATCATATTTCAAGGTGATTTGTAATTTACTCCATCAAGTTCAGGAAAATTACGCACCCACATACAAAAAAAGCTCTCAACGCTTAGAATCGCAATTTGAAAAGAAGAATTAGGAGATAATTGTCATTCTCAAAAAGTTTATCATTTTATTTAAATCTATAAATGATTGATATGACAAATTCAAAATCCGTATGAACAGTATATAACTCTCAATCTTATCTCACATCAATTTTTCTTTAAAATTCCTTTTACACAATTATTTATAGGGATAATTACCCTCTCTTTTTTTGAGATTTAATACAATTATACGTAAGTCCCTATAATTTAAAAAATTATATTTAGTATTTTTTAAGTTTATTTTCGTCTAATAAATATGTCTTTTCGTTAGTCAAAATTAACTAAATTTGCTGATATTAACAAAAGAAAAAATTGAATGAGAATCGATATTTACCATCAATTGACTTATTAATGACTTATTGTAAGTCAAATAATTTTTTTTCCGGCTAAATTACCCTTATAATGATAAAAATATACCTGTTCACATGCATTAGCACATGAAGACATATGAGGGTAATTTAATCATAAAATGATTTATTTAATTTGTAATAAATAAATAATAGGTCAATCGGAGGTAAATATTTTTTTTTTGAGTTTTTTGTTAATATAATTAAATTTAGTGAATTTTGACTAAATAGATGACTTATTTGTTAAGCGGAAACAAATGTTAAGTATGCTAAATATAATTTCTCAAATTATAAAAGATTTATATATAATTATAACGAATTTAAGGGGGAAAAGAGTGTAATTATTCCTTATTATATATATTTACATATATTTAATGTGTAATGATCATTATCAAAAGAAGAGCACATGTCATATAATCTCGTATTAGGGAAAACCTCGAACAAGGGAGTCTTGACTCTTCTCAAAAGTCCACTTCTCTGTCTCTCTCTCTCTCTGCGGATAAACACGAATGTGTTCCCAGAGGCCATTTCAAAACTAAAGCCCACTCAAAAAATTAAATAAAAATCCAAACCCCCCTAAAGTCTTCCACTCAATACACTCCAAGGACACGCACACGCCCCCCTTTATTCTCTCCGCCTTCTTTTCGTCAATCTTGATTGCCCGCACAAGCTCCCAAGAATTTACTCCGACTTTCTTTATTCTTTTCCCTTTTGTTGTATGAAAATTTTAGTGAAGAAGGGTGGGAGATGGATTCAGTGGCTCTTGATGGTATAATAAACCGTTTGCTTGAGGTTAAAGGGAGGCCTGGGAAGCAGGTGCAGCTCTCGGAGTCGGAGATCAGGCAGCTCTGTTTGCAGTCTAGAGAGATTTTTTTGCAACAGCCTAATCTTCTTGAGCTTGAGGCACCCATTAAGATCTGTGGTAAAGTTTTGAAATTTTTCACTGTATTTGAGTTGGGTTTTGTCAATTGCAATTCTTCTCCTTTCTATTCATTGATTTTCTGGTCAAATTTATTTTTTGCTTTTGGGTTTTGCTTTATCTTGATTTTCTTGGAGTGTTTTTGTTCCATTTCGGTTATTTCATTGAGTCTGTCTGACTGACTTGCAGTGGACTGCTTTGATTAGGATGGTTGTTTGTGTGGAGAAAGTTCCATCTGTCAGCACAAAATTGTGTATTAAAGACACTATACTGTATATTTGAGCTGGAAAATTGGTGTATCTTGGATAATGAATATGTGGATTGTATTCTACTTTTTGAGCATTGGTGCGGAAAATGTGAAATTATAGTTCATGGATGGTTTATTTTAGGAAGACTGAAGGTATTGATTTTTCAATGGAAAAGGTGAAAAGTGTGAAGTAAGCTGAGTTCTGGAGTCTGACAGTTAAATGTAGAACTGAACCTGTACAGCAGCTGCTTGTATTTTTAATTTTGGCATGTTAAGCCCATTTGAGTATGTTTAATTCCACGCTAGATGAAGAAATACATCTTCGTTTTGTGTGAAACTATAACTATCCCTATTTGGAAAGCAAGTTTTTTGGCAGGAGTTCATGATAAGGTCCTTGCAATTTTTTGCCAAATTTCTTATTACATGCGACATTTTCATACAAAGAGACATGATTCTGTTCTTGTGTAATCCTAAGTGTATAGAGGCCACATGTTCGGTTTCAAGACGTGGGATCCTCGACTAAGATTGTCAGCTATGATTTTGTATTTCAGGGGAACTTTCTGATGCTACCATGTCGGCATGTCCTTTGCTCTTGTTACTTCAATTAACTTCTGGATAACTGTTTACTCTTTCACATGCCTGATGTGCATCTTGTTTGGATTAGCGAACAATTTGTCTGCAGCAATTCTAATGGTAGAAAGAAAGTACCATTTTTTATATTTCACAGATCTCCATTTGCTAATCATGAGTATATTAAGTGTTGCTTCGATAAGAACTAAATTCAACTTCTTATGCAAGGCCAAGTTTAGAAGGGGCTTGAGGAGAACGTACTAATCATGACCTTGCCTTACTTCACTTACAGCTTTCCTTCCTTGAAATGAATTCTCTTATCTTGACAGAGTTGATGCCATTTCATTCTACAACAACGTTGTGCTTCTTATTTGTTCTGTGCCATTGCGACAAACCATGAGTTACCTTCTGTATGTGCTCATTTATATAAAGAAATTTCTATCACTATTTTCATTATTTACTCTTGGATCAATGTATTACTCTTTCATTATGCATTATCAATGCCAAATCCAGTCCACTTTATTTGAAAGAGTTGTTTGACACAATGCTGATGTGTTAGGAATGTTTGTGTGGCAATGGATTGCATTGATGTTGGGTGGTGAAATGATAAAATATGCTGCTGTCTTTTTTCATTGAATATAAAATTTGAAACAGGTTTAAGATTACTATTACCATTAATACAATGTAGAACTGTAGGCTAGAGTTCAGTGATGATATAAAGGATCCATTAACTTTTTCCTTAACCTAAAGAGTAAGGAAAACATGCTGTCTTCATTTTCCTTCTTTTCCCCTTATTGTACCAACATGGTGTTACTGCCATTGTTTGTTTCAAGAGTTTATTACTTGTATGGAGCATCTCAATGCCTTTAATAATGGTGCTTTACATTTTGAGTCTTTTCTTGCAAGCTATAGATGCTATGTAAATGTCACATCACGCAGCTTTGCTTAGACCAAGCTATTTAGAGGTAATTCAGCATATATACATCTGCAACCGTATCCTAAAGGGTTCAGCTACAGCAATTGAATGAGTGGTTGTGATTATCCTGAGTTTGGTTTTGGAAAGTTAAGGTTCAACTCAAATTGAAACTCAAACAACTATGTTATTTATTTTATTACTCGGTAACTATAGGTTGCTGAGCATGCAAGAAAGTGAGATTCCATAAATCCATGATATGATATTGATGAGTTATACAGTTTTATCCAGCTAGTTAATTGGGATTGTGATTGAGCTGGTGTCTTTCTTTTGGTGTAAGATCAGGACTTATTTAATGATAATTGACATGAATCACATAGCTCTGTGCATGCTTTTTATTAATTTTTTTATGTTTGATTTCTTTGCAAGCAAACAAGCATCCCGATAACTGTGAAGTGCCTATAGCAGATTTTCTGTAAGCTCTTACAAACTTAATGAAAAATTAGGTCAATTCAGTTTGACACATTTAGTGAGTGAGGGACGGATCTCCTAGATACTAACTTTTCTTCTTTAAATGCTGTTCAATAGCAGATGCTTATTCTTTTTTTCATGTGAAGGGTTTTTCCTCTTGTCAATTCTATTGTGAGACAGACTTAATGAAATTCAAGCAGAAGCGTGCATGCAAATTCACACGTAGAATTGCCTTGCAAGGATTCACCATTAGTCTCTATTAGAATTTGACATAATTATATGATCTAGTATATCTAATTGATATACACAAATATTTTATATCTATTAGATATCTGACATTCTTCTTAATTTTCTTTGGCAGGTGATATTCATGGTCAATATTCTGACCTTCTAAGACTTTTTGAATATGGTGGATTACCCCCAAAATCCAATTACCTATTCCTAGGGGATTATGTCGACCGAGGGAAGCAAAGTCTAGAAACAATCTGCCTTCTACTTGCCTATAAGATAAAGTATCCTGAAAACTTTTTCTTACTAAGGGGAAACCATGAATGCGCATCAGTCAATCGTATATATGGTTTTTACGATGAGTGCAAACGAAGGTTTAATGTGAGACTATGGAAAGTATTCACCGATTGTTTTAATTGTCTACCTGTTGCTGCTCTAATTGATGAAAAGATACTGTGCATGCATGGAGGTCTCTCACCTGACCTGCATGACTTAGATCAAATCAGAAATCTACAGCGTCCAACTGATGTCCCAGAAACTGGTTTACTCTGTGATTTACTATGGTCTGATCCCAGTAAAGATGTTAAAGGATGGGGAATGAATGATAGGGGTGTATCGTATACATTTGGTCCAGATAAGGTGTCTGAGTTTCTCCAAAAGCATGATCTAGATCTTATTTGCCGTGCACACCAGGTATGAACTTTTGTTTTTTCTTGTTAACTATTTGATAGGTGTATAGAATTTCAGTGATTGATTGACCATGAGAATTTGTTCAGGTTGTTGAAGATGGATACGAGTTTTTCGCTGATAGACAACTTGTAACGATATTCTCAGCCCCAAATTACTGTGGTGAGTTTGACAATGCTGGTGCCATGATGAGTGTGGATGAGACCTTGATGTGCTCTTTTCAAATATTAAAGCCTGCCGAAAAGAAACCCAAGTTTGGATTTGGGAGTACAACTACAACTAAGCCAGGAAGTCCTCAAACAAAAACAAAGGTACCAGTGTTTCTGATCTCAACTTTGACACAGTAGAACCAGACAACATACTTGATGCTTGATCATCATTTCTCTAGATTTTACCAGCTATTATTTGTCTTACTTCTGATTAAGCTGAACGGACTCTTTATCTTTGTTCTTTTAAATAAGTCTGAAGCATCAAATAATCCTTATCACGTCCTTCCCTTTTAATATCACGTGGCTTCGAGCAAATTAACACTACTTTGTCTTCATCCATCTTTGCAGTCATTTTCTTGGTGGTAGATAGGATGAGATCAATTAGCTTATGAAGATCCAAGAAATCTGTTCTCCGCGATATCTGACATTTCGAATGTCGAGGGCAGTGCTTTAAGTTTTGCATCGTCATGGTGTTTGGAAGTTAGCAAGCCGGATTGGAATATAGAAGACTTCTTCCCAGGAGGAAAACTGGGGACCCTGTAATAATTTCTTCCTAATGTGTAATTCTTGCCTATATAATAGGAGAGCTGGATACTTTTGTCAGCCAAGATTTCTGACCCTAATTATTGACCTGGAAAAACAAGAAAACATCACTGATTTACTGGACCTTGTGATGCATTCATGCAGGGAATGAAGGGTAAACCGTCGGTTTCTTGTTCCTTCTTTCCCCCTCCCTTCATCCTGACTGAACTTATGAGTACCCTGTTGTAAAGTGTTCTTATTGTTGTGAGTTAAACCATTTTTCTCTCTGAGTGGTCAGTTGATTGCCTGTTTTGACTGCACATTGATGTCATTCGCCAAACAATGTGGACGTCACATCAGCATAACATAGGTACCACTGTCACATGACTTAAATTTTTACGATTCGGTTCTTGTAGACTATGTAAGTACAGGTATATTTCGGTTTCGTGTTCTGTATCGATGAAAATATATGATTTCAAATGGAGGAGATTTGATATAAGCTATCTGGCCATGGCTCTTGCATTTGGGTGAAGCTTCCGAACTTTCAAAACAAAATCTTGGATAGAAGTAGGTTTGTCTAATTCATTTGACTTGAGATGTGTGGAGAAACCAATACAAGCAATATGAATTTATGGTGAGGATGTACACAGAGCAGAATAGATACCAACAGAAAGCATGTGGAAACTATCCGTCATGGTCCATATTGAACTACTTGAGCTCGACTCTCATCAAATTTAATGAAAACTCATCCGAGCTTTATTTGATTATTAATCAAATCTGATGCAAATACAGGTTCCCAAATTTGACAGTAATTCAAAAACACAATGTGTTTGACTCGATCCGATTTGTTGGCAGTCTTACATGTTTTTCTTAATTCAATGTGATTATCTAGTTGATATTCTTTTTTTTTTTTTTTTTTTTGGTTAATTACAATTACTGAAGTTTGACATAATTACGAATTTCCTCGTTGTTTGAAAAAATCAAATACCCCCCTCGATATTTGATGAAATTATGTTGTCCTTGGATAGAGGTATATAATTGTTAACTTTGCCCTTATTGTACTTTTTTATTTTTTTTAAAAAAGCTTAGAAAAAAATCGAACTAGATGGATGGAAATATTTAAAAACTTATAAAAAAATTATCCACTTAGTCTATAAAAAAATATTTTTTTAAAAAAAAATAAATTATAATTTTAATCTACGAAAGCATTTTTGTTCAGTTCACTATAAAAAATGGATGGAAACCTATCGGATTTGGCTAATTGTTACACGACTGTTAAATTTATGGGGTATTGGTAATTTATCAAACAACGAGGGGGTATTCGTAATTATGTAAAACCTCAAGGGAGGTCGTTGCGATTTATCCTTTTAAAAAAAAAAGAAAAAAGGAAATTACTTGGATTAAAATACTGTGATAGAAGTAAATAAACTAAGAGATAATTACGCTGACCTCCCTTGTTACTATAAGAATATACAAATTCCCCACTCTTACTATGAAAATAACATAAATCTCTCTTGTTGGTTTATTACCATTACAAATTGGCCCCTACATTAGTCAAACTAACGGTCAATGCTAATTTCAATCCAAATATTTATTTAATCTTCCTATTTTTGCCTTTGGTTGGATTTTTTTATAAATTTTGCTGAAAAAAATACCCTTGAGGGTGAATTTGTTTGTGAGTCTTCAAAGTTTGAAAATTAGTCATGACCACCGATGGATTTCACACCGTGGCTCTTGTGGAAGGGGAATGGTTCTTATGGTATGAAATGTAAGTTTGATAGAGAAGAAATGTGATGGGTTTTTTGCTAGACCTGATTATAAATATAGGAAGGTTACATAAATATTTGGATTGAAATCAATATTGACCATTAGTCTAACTATTCGATGGGCTAATTTGTAATGATAATAAACCATCAAGGTCGGTTTATATAATTTTCATAGTAAGAGGAAGAAATTTGTATATTTTTATAGTAACAGGGGAGGTGAGCGTAATTATCCCATAAACTAATATATGGTTTAGCACTTATAAGACGTTGAGAGTTTATAAAATTTTGTTGCAAATTCTTTCTAAAAAGTTTTAAGAAAGAAATGTATAAATGCTGGTAAGGTTAAATGAGGCTGACCAGTCATGCTATATATGATAAGTCGTGCAATCAAATGATGCCAAGTGAACAAAGTAACAACATCATCATACCACAAGTGCCGATATTTTAATTTTCTTAAGTTGCTAAATAAGTTTTAATATTTTATAAATAATTGATGCGATCTGATTATACTATCTGCCCAGATATAGTTGACTATACGTACAGCTAACTGCGCCTACAATTACTTATTATTATTATTATTATTATTATTATTATTATTATTATTTATTATTTTTGTAACATCATTTTCAAGTTTCAACCCATTGAATAAAAGATATATATATTATTGTCATTGATGAATAAATAAGGGACCCGATCTGATTTATTGACTTCTAAAAGTGCATGCTACATATATGCAGTTCATGTTCCCTCATAACTCTTTCAAATCAGCATTTCTTTTTATTTTTGGGCAGCTGCAACTTGAAATTCCTCTTTAAATTTAGGGTAAATTACATCTACCTCCCCTGAGGTTTGGTATAATTACAAATACCCCCTCGTTGTTTGAGAAATTACAAATACCCCCTAATTTTAAGGACCGTCTAACAATTACCCAATCTATGCATTTTTTATAGTGAACTGACCAAATACCTTATGAATTAAAATTTATAATTTTATTTATTTTTTTAAAAAAAATATTTTTTTTATCAACTAAGGCGATAATTTTTTTTTATAATTTTTAAATTTTTTTCATCCATCCCATTCAATATTTTTATAAGATTTTAATTTTTTTAAAAAAATAAAAAAATACTGTAAGGACAAAATTGACATTTCTATGCCTACATCCAAGGATTACATAATTTTATCAAACATTAGGGGGGTATTTGTAATTTTTCAAACAACGAGGGGGTATTTGTAATTATGTCAAACCTCAGGGGAGGTAGATGTAATTTACCCTTAAATTTATTATAATGATAAGCACAATTTGATAGGGGTATTACCCCTAAATTGGTATTTTGACAAAAAAAAAAAAAAAAAACCCTTCAAATAATGAAGAATATCAAAAGGGCCAGAAGATCCATGCACTTTTTACAGTGTGGGTTGTAGACCTGATTCGACCGAACCAACCCAAGTTTGGGACCCAGAATATGAGCCATCGATCCTCTGGCTAAACCCTTCATTAGATGATGCCACGTAGTCCTGCTCTGTACGGACGTGTGGCCCTATAAATACTGCTATGACGGAGCATATAGTACGTTACTTCACACACTAATTCGACCTTACTAATCTCTTTAGATCACTTTCGACCCCACTTATATTGATTGAGGCATTGGGGGGTTTTAATTGGCTACCTCCCAGCTAGCCTACAATCGTGGTTTTGTTCTCAGGAATCTCAATTTGAAAAGCTTAGGACGTGATTGACCTTGTAACAGGGTTCCGACCTCCGCGACCCTGATCACAATTTTTAGCATCATGAGAGGGAATATGTCCAAAACTGGAACCGGTATCTTTGTAACATGATTGGACCTCATGAAAAAACCTGTGCCTCATACATGAAGAAATCCGGTAATGTGTACTATTATAAAAATAAGAGTGTTGTAGATATAAAATGACGGTTTTGATTTGTTGTACTAATTATTGTGATATTAAAAATGCCATTCAATCGATAACATAATTAGTTTATTCAATCTTTACAATTTTACATTAATATTCATGCGAGCAAAAAGAGCTCGTCAATTAGATCTTGGACCCGAGTCCTTTGGGCCAAGTCTTTGCAAGCCTAAAATCGGGAACTTGTAAAAAAAAAAGGATAAATTACAACCACTTCCCCTGAAGTTTGGCATAATTATAAATATTCCTCGTTATTTGAAAAATTACAAATACCCCCCTGATGTTTAATGAAATTATGTAATCCTTGGATAGAGGTATAAAAATCCCAACTTTGTCCTTATTGTATTTTTTTAAAAAAATTAAAATCTTATAAAATTATTGAACCGGATGAATAAAAAATTTTAAAAATTATAGTACATAAAAAAATTAAAATAAATAAAATTATAATTTTTAATTCAGAATAGTATTTTGGTCAATTCACCATAAAAAATGAATGGATTGGGCTAATTGTTAGACGACCGTTAAAATCAAGGAGATATTTGTAATTTTTCAAACAACAATGGGGTATTCATAATTATGTCAAATCTCATAGGAGGTTGTTGTAATTTATCAAAAAAAAAAAAAATATATTAGTATTCCAATGATCAAGTTAGTAAACAGTTGTAAAAAGATAAATTAGACAAGACAAGATAGCGATGAGTATTTAAAAATGCTGAAATGATCTTAAAGAGAATACGCTTTTGTGTGAGCACTTGTGCAAAATCATGTAAGCCATAATCAAAAGAGAAGGCCCTCTTTTATAGTCGTAGTTCCCCATCGAATGAAGAAGTGTGACTCCGAGGGACTCGGATCAGCGATTAATGTGTTCTCTTATAAGTCATAAATACAACTTAATTTTGATAAATTGTACTTCATAATTTTGAGTATTTACAACGTCTCTATATCAAATTAGTGAAGATACATATTAACTAGCTAGAGTTTAATTCATAACCAAACCATTCAAAACGCTATTTAATATTTAATTACTTAATTATCTTGGATCGAAATCAATTTGTATAGTTTTGAGATTGACTTAGCTACCTTTTCCCCCTGAAATATAAACCGTACTTATTATGGTTATGTCCTTTGCTTGTACGGAAGGTGGAAAAAGTTTGTACTTAATATTTTAGGACATATATATATATATATATATATATATATATTTATATAATTTGTCATTTTGTTGTTTGATCATAAGCTCTAGGCAATTTGTTTGTTGTAAAAACGTAGAATATTTTAAAAATTAATTACGATTAATGCACAACTTTTTTAAATTTAGAGGCATACACTTGTTGATTAATGATAAGAAGAAAATTTAACTATTATGGTAAGTCAAATAATTAGAGGCTTTCGATCATGATATCGACCGATGGATATTAAATTAAAGATAAGAGCAGTTTGCAAACAAATTTAAATGATTCAAATTTTATTTTATATACAAGATATAAGCCTATGCAACATCTACTACAACTAAAAATTATGATAAATATTTTGACCACACATATAAAATTTTAACGAATGTTGATTAATAATAGTCAAAATTTAAGTTTTCGAATTGATTTATCAAGTCGTGAAGTATTGATTTTTTTTCTATAATTTTTAAGCCATAATGATTTATAGTGTAGTGTATAATTGAAATTATTTTTGGTGTATTATATATATAACTATATAAAAAGATATGTCTAAGCTATCGTGATTAAAAATTAATGAGAATTGACAATGAATAATTAGTAAATATATATTATAATTTTAATTTACTGACATGAAAAATTGTCTTAGATAGTACCAAATACTGTAAGATATTTCATTGTATGTGTCACTATAATATTTACTATCAATTATTTTCAGAGACAATTGCTCTCAGTATTAAGTTTGGGATCATTATCATAATTTATCATCCTAAGTATATCATTAATTGATAATATTGTTACTCTAATATTTTATGACTAATATTTTTCCCTTAATTAGATTTAAATCCTACCTAATATCTGACATAGCGGAATATTCGACCAAGATAGTCATAAGAGACAGTACCTTATCCAAATTGTCTCCATCATCTGACTTTTCATTAAAGAAGTATTTCATAGACATTATTGACTACGCGTTGCACCATTTATTTTCTTGTCTTTTTCATAAAATAGAAATTATTATATAAGTAAACAAATATAGACATATATAAGAATCAAACCCATAATCCATTCAATATATATATGATTAATTACAAATTATTATATAAATATTTATATACATAGAATTCGAATTTAAATCTCCGCTAAACAAAGAGTTTTGAGACCTCATCATATAATTGATTGTATCAACTAAAATCTCTAACACGCATGTTTGACGCGTTCACAAGGTGTATAACTCAGTCTCATGGTGTCTTAGCCAACCTTGCTCGTGCTGATATACTATATTCTTGATTTCATTTTTGATTGCTTGCAGGAACTCAATTTTTTGTATAGGGAGTAAGTACTCCTCCTTTACAACTTTTAGTTTGTACTGGACGATTTTTCTAGATAATAAACAGGTAAGGGTCTATGCCAAACCCCTCACCTAGGCACAGACGGCTTTCTTAAAAAAAAAAAAGAACTAAAATCTCTAACAGCTGACACTTTTAAATGATGTTCAATGAAGCGTGTTGAGATTTAATATTATATTTATCTTCTTTCTAACAACTCAAACTTTTAAATAAGATACTTGTTTAACAATATATACTTTAACTTCCCATACTTGAAACTATATTTTTAATTCCACACAATGCATATGCAATTTCTTATATTTTTAATTAATAGAAAATAAAATAAGAATTTTTTTAGAAGTAAGAGTGATAAAATATTATTAATTGAAATAAATTGATTACAATCATAACTGTCAGGTATCAATATCTAACAAAACGAATGCAATAATTATACTCTAATCAATAATATCAACTACACTAAATAACTAACGCCTATTATTACATTAGAAACACCACTAGTACTATTCAGTATAAATAACGCACCTAATTATTTAGTAGAAATAATATACCACATATAAGTGGGGTTCGAACCCATGACATTCGATCAAATCAAAATAAAGATTAGACATAGATTTTCACATGTTACCAAAAGTCCCAAACCATCAAAAGATAAAAAAAAAAAATCAAAGGGCTCTAAACTATCAAGAAAAGAAATCATGCAAGAATCATAGTAGTGAAAAACATGTTTGCCATAATTGCCAGCTGAACATTGGATTGTTTCAACGAATGCAGACATATTTTTCATAGTTAAATTAATGTCAAACAATATCAAATGTCTGAAAATAAAAGCAATGAAGCAAAGATCAATAGGCAATTTAAAAAGAGTTGACATTTGTATATAATTAGAGATTAATGAAGGTATATGCCGTTAGATGCCGGAGATTATTCCGGAGGGTTTCAATTAATTACTCCTCCACCTATATATATACTTCCTATTATCCATTATTGCTATAGCACTATCACCAATTCGCTCCTCCAACACTTGATTTTTGAAAATCAATCATCCTGGACCAGGTAATATGCTCTCAATCTCATATCAATTCGATAAACTATATGCGAGTAGTTTAACCTATTAGGGTTTCTCTTCCTTTTTCTTTTTCTTTTTCTTTTTTTCTTTCACTTTTTAAGATCAGTATGTATAATACTACAAGAAAATGAATCAATAGTTATGAAAAAAAATTAATATTGAATTCAGCATTGAGCTTATTAGCTAGTAAATTTTCATTGATAATTTAAATTTATTAATATATATTTTAAACAATTCGTTAGCAAGTACATTTTTGTTATTATTTACTTAAGTAATCTTGTATCAAATAATACAGAATAGCGAATTTTTTTTACTTATTAATTAACTCGACCGGTTCATTGTTTTTGTTTTGGTAGTTATTAAGCCATTTTTTATAATGTATTTTCTTGCATGAACTAGTAGCTAGGTATGTTTGTACATGTGTAACAATTACTGTCTTAATTATTAGCTAACTAATACTGACCAGCCCCGCATTTGAATGTTCAATGTGGGCATATAAAAATGTTTCTATCATTAGTGAAAAATAAAGGTTTGGTTACATAGTTTAAAAAATTTTTAATTTAACATTATATTTGACGTATTGATAATTATCTAATTATTTATTTACAATCATCTAATTTATTCAGCATGTGTTTCTTTCATATCTTTCAACTATATATAAAAGTGAACAAGCTCAAATTGTTTTGTTCTAAGCAAGGTTCTTTGAGTGTGCATGGTAATAATTATTACAGTTGAAATCTTTCTTTCACAAGTTATTACCTTACGGAAATGCTCATTTTACTATCTTCTATGATTCAATTATCATGGTTTAGCATGCACATTCATCGATCATTCTTAAATTCAGACAATTATTATGCTCAAAGGAAGAAATTAAGTGAAAAAAAATAATTAGACGATTAATATATAGTTACTTCTTGGAGGTCCAAATTGATATCCTCATCATTATCAAAAAATGCAGAGAATTTGAGAATCAAGAACCAAAATCCAGCCATGGCCCGGGAACAACTAGAAGTGCTTAACGCACTTGATGTTGCCAAAACGCAACTCTACCATTTCACGGCCATCATCATAGCCGGAATGGGCTTTTTCACCGACGCCTACGATCTCTTCAGCATTTCCCTAGTCGCTAAGCTATTGGGCCGAATCTACTACACCAAGCCCGGCGCCCCCAAGCCCGGTACTCTACCCCCGAGCGTCTCCTCCTCCGTCACCGGCGTCGCTCTCGTAGGAACCCTTGCTGGACAGCTCTTCTTCGGGTGGCTCGGCGACAAAATGGGCAGGAAGAAGGTTTACGGGATCACCCTTATTCTTATGATCGTCTGCTCACTCGCTTCCGGGCTTTCCTTCGGGAGCTCACCAAAAGGCGTCCTTGCAACCCTCTGCTTCTTCAGATTTTGGCTCGGGTTCGGCATCGGCGGAGACTACCCTCTCTCCGCAACTATCATGTCCGAATACGCCAACAAAAAGACCCGTGGTGCGTTTATCGCGGCTGTTTTCGCCATGCAGGGGTTCGGGATTTTGTTTAGTGGGATTATTTCCCTGGCTGTGTCAGCTGGATTTGATCACAGGTACAAGGCCCCGGCGTATGAGGACAATCCGGCCGCCTCCACCGTGCCGCAAGCTGACTACGTCTGGCGTATTATCTTGATGTTCGGCGCTCTTCCAGCGGCGCTTACTTTCTACTGGCGAATGAAGATGCCAGAAACCGCCCGTTACACGGCCCTGGTTGCGAAGAATGCTAAACAGGCGGCCCAAGACATGGCCAAAGTTTTGAACATGGATCTGCAAGCCGAAGAAGAAAAACTGGAGAGATTAGCACGACGTAAATCTAATAGCTTCGGGTTATTTTCCAGGGAATTCGTTAGACGCCACGGCCTGCATTTGTTCGGAACCACCTCCACCTGGTTCCTTCTAGACATTGCTTTTTACAGCCAGAATCTCTTCCAGAAAGACGTGTTCATTGCCATCGGATGGATCCCTCCTCCCAAAACAATGAACGCGATCCACGAAGTCTACCGAATTGCCAAGGCTCAAACCCTGATTGCCCTTTGCAGTACGGTTCCAGGCTACTGGTTCACAGTGGCGTTCATCGACTTAATGGGAAGATCTGCAATCCAACTAATGGGATTCTTCTTCATGACAGTATTCATGTTTGCTGTTGCCATTCCTTACCACCACTGGACCCAAAGGGAAAACCGCATCGGGTTCGTGGTAATGTATGCTCTCACATTTTTCTTCGCCAATTTCGGACCCAACGCCACCACATTTGTCGTGCCGGCTGAAATCTTCCCTGCAAGGTTGAGGTCAACCTGCCACGGAATATCAGCTGCAGCGGGCAAAGCGGGCGCCATTGTTGGAGCTTACGGGTTTCTGTATGCGGCACAAAGCACAGACAAAGCGAAGACAGATGCTGGTTACCCACCGGGTATTGGAGTCAAGAATTCGCTCATTGTTCTTGGATGTGTCAACGCACTCGGAATTCTTTGTACTTTTGCAGTGCCTGAGGCGAAGGGCAAATCCCTGGAAGAGGCGTCCCAAGAAACTCTGGACGAAAAAGATGACACGGAAGAAGTTTGAACTGTGGGAATCCATCGTGATCAAGACATACAGCTGAAAGAAGATTATGTTAATTTGTGGTAAATTGATAATTATATATCTCCAAGTGTGTTTATCTCCGATTATTATTTAATTTTGATGGTTAATAATTATACATGTTGATGTTTGCTTTGGGATTTCCTAATTCCAAGACAACTATATACATAGTGCTAATTGGCTGTCATTTAATTTGATTCAGATTTATAAGTTTTGCATCATTGTGTTTTCTTTTTGTATTGGGCATGGAATATTTCATTTGTACCTCATTTTGGTATGAGATATAGCGTTTTTTTTTATGTAATTTTTGTTTTTCATTTCATTTCTTTTTTTTTTAATGTACCATGTTATGTTCTAATTATACAATTTCAATTCCACTCAAGAAAATTATTTTTTTCCCCCTATAATAGTACATTTGTCTCCTGATTTAGATTAATTGTGGGCAATATATATTAGATTAATTTTTTACGAAATCTAACTAAAATGAAGGGAATATTCCACTAATGAGGGGGTAAAATTGAAAAAAGTCATTTACTTTAATAAATTTGTCAATTGTTAAAATTCATTATGTACTTCAATAATGTTATATTTTTTTATTACCAAACAAAAATATAAAATATTAATAAGACAACTACCAATCACTCAGAATAAAATCAAATGTAATATATAAATATGTTTCACATTATTAAAGTTGTTTATAATGTTTTCAAAGTCTACCATGTTTATTTCTTCATATTTATGGCATATTGTGGCATAATTCTTAAAATAATATTTAAAGAATATTTTTGCAAATTATATTATTTATTTTTTGATGAGTTGAAAATTACCTACAATATATATAAGATAAAATAAAATAATAAATATCCATATGATAAGAATGCATAAGAAAAAAAAACACTACCAAAATTAATTAATTAATTCAAAAAAATAAAGTTTTTAAAAAATGGCAGAGCAAAATTATTTTTTATAATCAAACAAAAATACAAATATTAATAAAACAACTACCAACCATTCAGAAAAAGAATGTGTTTCACATTGATTATCAAAGTTGATTGTAATATTTTTATATTGTTTATTTTCTACCATCTTTATCTCTTTACGTTTACGAGAAATTAAAATTTATAAAGTTATGTTCAACTTGTATTTATTAAATTTATTTATTTTTTTAAACGATTAGTAGTTATTTTATTAATATTTATATATTTATTTAGTTATAAAAGAATAATATTGATGGATTACGTGATATTTTTTAATTATTCACATACCACTAAAATACATTAATTATTTTCTATTTTACCTCTTATTAGTATTATGTTCCATCCACTTTAACTAGATTGGTCAAAACTTCACAGGTTAAGTATTAAGACAAAAAAAAATAAAAAATCACAGGTTAAGTATAATTTACTCCCAGTGTTGATGAAAAAATGTAAAAAGCAAAATTTACATGAAAAAACAAAGTGTAATTTACCTCCTTATAATTTAAAAAATGATGCAATTTACCTCTTTCCGAAGGTAAATTGCATCATTTTTAGTGTCACAAGGGGACACTTTATTTTTTCACAGGAATTTTTTTATCTTTTTTTTTATTATAATGGGGTAAATTATATTTAACTCAACTTCAAGATCAAAATCATAGAGAGTTATGCTTAAAAAGTAAGGGATTAAAATAAAATTAAATAAAAAAGTAAAATAAGGAACTAAGGAAGAGAGTTCACCCCCAAAGTCATATTACAGCCTACAGGTGATGTAATCAACATTGTCACGGGTGACATCGTTTATCATCTAACTCTGACATCTGAATTAAAGCCAATAAGTTTTTCTTTCATTGTTAAAAGATTTCAAGACAATTATAAATACACAAAAGTCCATTTTGATTATGTAATAATACATCTGAGTACATGAACGAACCTTAAAAAAGGACAACCAATTTTCCAAGTCAATATGTAATTGCTGACGCCTGACAGTGATAGATTAAGGTCACACTTCAGCCAAATCATGTTTAGAATTTGATTCTTTCTCCTGATATGAGGCCTGTATTGCTGTGTAATTTACAAATATCTCTATAATCAATATACGATCTTGAGGAAATGTTCTGACTGCTGTGATCGAAAAAAAAAAAAAAATGAAAAAAAAGAGTGGAATTTCGGGAGGGTTAAATTGGTACTGAAGAGGTTGTTTTCCCACCTACTTTCTGGTTTGGGATAAAAACCTATTTAGGACATATGTTCTTTACATGTCTCACTGCTTCACGGTTTGCACAGATTTATTCTTTCAGCATATATGCTTTAATTGTTTCACTTTCCTCCGATGAGAATTCGAGAAGTTTTGTCCTCTTTGCTCACCTTTCAAATATTAAATTCGTAATAAAAATGACTAAAATGCGTAAATGGAATAAGTTATAAGATCAAAAGTGCCAACAATTATAATTACAGGACCAAATATTCTCACAAAAATTTTCATCTAATTCAAAACTATTTTTATCTTTGTTGTTTTTCAAATTAAGAAAAAACCTAAAGAGGTATCCTATCAATTTGAATATATGATGAACGTCAAAAATGATGATTGACCATTTACCATTTACCATAAACGATACCTTCTGCCTATGCAATTTTTCATATGATAAAAGAGATGTCAAGAAAAATGCGACAGCATATAATATTAATAATAAAAATTAAAAAAAAAAGCCGGGCCGCGCGAATTTTGTATGCTTCAATAATAGTTTTATTTTTTTTTTCTTGACGAGTCAGTTAGACTAACATTATATATTTCAATTATCAATAATTAATATACTAATTATCAGTATCAAATTAAATTTCACTGAGCATATATCATCTTAAATCCGTTGATCGGGAGTGAGATTGAAGGGAGAAATTATAAGATTCTCTCAGCTAAAACATTATTTGTACAATAGGAATATTGAAAATCATTCAAAATAATTTTGGGTTATTTATACGGCCAAATTAATGTTCGTATTTGTACAAGTCTACATATCGTGCTCTCAACCTTTCAATTGTTGGTGATCAATGATTATGATTCTGAGTTACTTAACCCAATCCGACTGCAAATATGCAGATAATTATTTTATTTGAGCATTTTGAGGTCATACAGTGCATATACCCCTATCGATGTTTAATGAATTAAATAAACTGCAGTTGTTGATCATGCTCTTATTAAATTACCCAAAAACAAATCAAAGAAAAACAAAAAACCCCAAAACTTGACTAATTGCACTTTTCTGTCAGATAATAATTTGAAGGTTGGAATATAAAGTAGAGCTCTGATGTACACAAGAGGCCAAGCTGCCAGGATTTTCTTTAATTTAAGATTCATCACCGCACACACCGGCGGAATGCGGCGGACTTACGGCGCTTGATATTAGACTTATTCCCCACCTTTTGTTTTGATAATTTATTCTCCACTTTTCGCCAAAGAAGAGAAGAATTTTTTTTTTTTTTTTTTTTTTGAGAATAACATTTACCCCTGTGGTTGGGAAATTAGCAAATTACATCTATGAAAAATAAATAGCAATTTATTCTCCTGTGTTTTTTAAAAATAAAGCAATTTAAAAAATAATTAATGAAAATTTTACTTGCTAATTATTTTGACGCTAATTTTTTTTCGATACTATTCAGCAATCTTCTAGAAGTGATATTTAATTAAATCATTTTGAGCTTTGAAACATTATAAATATATAAAAAAAAAAAAACATATATATGAAACTTTTTGAATAACATTAAACAAATGTGGAGAGAACGAATCGAATTTCCAGAAATGAGCATAAATTAATTTAAAGTTTGTTCATCAGTTCTCCATAAATGCACGTTTATAACTTTAAGAATCTATCTCAATTACCTGAGGTGATTTGATTTTCTGATTGTAATTTCTTGGGTAGCTTTCTAACGGTGTTGTACATAAGTGGTGCACGTAATTAAATGAATCGAACAATTGAGTCGAATATTATAAGATGATTAATATTTTGTTAATTTACAAATTTCTACTTTACATTAATTTCATTGTCAGAAACTCAAGTTTAACGAATTTCAATTAAATTAAATATGACTTGAATAATTTAATTTTTTATTTTTTTCCTTATAAATCTATTATTATATTGTTGATTTCGATGTAGTTGTTTCGGCAGCTTTGGTTCTCATTTCTCCAAAACTATGTATGGGTATTATTAGTTGGAAAAAGAAAAAACAAAATCGAGAAAAATTATATATATAGGTAATAGAGTAAATAAAAATAGAATATTTATTCTTTTGGCTTTATATTTTTATTTTTTTTGCTCAATTTTGGATAGAAACAAAATTGAATTTTGAGAGCACCAGAAGAAATTTATCAATCAACCATGGCTAAATGCATGGTTAAAAAGAAATAGCTGTAACAAATAGTTATTGATCATAGTCACGTAACATTTATCGATCGTGGTTTTTGCAAGGGTGCAGGGATAAAATATTTGTCAAGATTAAAAGTCGTGACAAATATTTTTGACATGGCTAAAAGACACGGTGAATACTTTTTTGTCATGATAAATAAGGTAAGTTTGACATCAATTTTATTTAATTGGTTGATAATAGTCATTTACTATGACTTTTAGTCCATAACAATTAAAATCTAGGCAATATTATTTTTTTAGTGAGAGGTTTCATATACATCGAATTTTACTTCGACTCCATCTATTCTCCCTAATCAAACAACAAATTTTTTATTATATTTCTTTTTATTCCAGCTTCTTATACACTCATTTTTCACCCCAACACATTGAGAGAAATATTCATTTAGAATTCATTTTTAGTATATTCCTCGTAATTTTTTCCTTAAAATAAACACGATAATTAATTATAATAAAAAAATCATATTTTTTCTATTGTACCTAACATAAAATTATGTCCCTTATAGTATTTAATTCAATTCCTCCTCTAACTCTCAATGATAAATAAATTAGAGTTGACAATATATATATCTTTTGTCAAAAAACTATTTAGTAATATAATTTTGTCACACATATTGTAGACAGCGTGACAAGGTACAAAGTTAAACTATTTATTCCCAATATCTAAATTCTATATATTAACTAGTTGACTTGGAATTTGTTTATACCAAGCCTAGAAATTATTGGGCCTGCAGAAATATTAAATTTATTATTGAATAAAAAAAAAAAACAGCTGGCGATTTTCTGATTATAATATTTTAAAATCGTGATCCATTAATCACCTATAGATGATATAATTAATTTATTAATGACTTTGGGCTTTGGTATACGTAAAGACTAAGAATCTGCTTTTTTATACAATTAATTTACAAAATTTTGACTCTGGATATGAAGATGCGGCTAACATCAATTATTTAATTATAAAATAAGAATAAATATTATGAAAATTTGAAATTTTGAATTAAAATTTGTGCCACTTGAAGTTTTTCTTCTCTGAAAAGACTCAAATAATAGACTAATTACTATATTTAGCTTTTAAAATTGTCTAATTATTACTTGATCGGTAAATTATGGGTTCATCATTTAAACTAGTGTTGCTAAAAAGAATTATTTCCTATAATATAAATGAATGCTGTTTAAAAACTATGCAAATCAATATTATTTATCATAGTCAAATAAAATCAATAAAAAAAAAACTTAATTTTTGACTACAGTTAATCAATATTTTGTCATGGTTTTACCTTTGACCTAAATATTTACCACGATTTTTAGTTGTGACTATTATTTTGATATTCCTTGCAGAAACAACGGTTAAAATCACTAGGAAAAAAATACTATTGCTTACGATTTTATTGGCTATGGATTAAAACCATGGTAAATTACTATTATTAGTTGTGATTGAATAAATATCGCTGCAAAAACCTAACTTATTCATCATTAAAACTACTTTTATCATGACTATAAAGTCATGACAAATGTATTAGCTACGCTCGCAAAAACTAGGGGCAACAATCATTGCATGGCTGTAGTTAATGACTTTTTTACTATGGTTAATTTTTAACTATAACAATTAATCATGATTAAATATTTATATTTCTTGTACTTATTGCACATCGCACAAGTTTTACTTTTAACTATGATAATTAATAATAACAAAAAGGTCATATTTGTTCCAGTGTCATTTGATATTACTACCCTTTAATCTGTATTAGTCAAAATAATTGTATAAAATTTATGCAAAACTTTCAATTTTAGGAGGGGAGATAATAAATTAATATTATATATATATATATATATATATATATATATATATTCTAACTATCTTGACAGATAAATTCACAATAATTGGATTAATTTCTCCCAAAATAAGTCTCTTTAATTATTTCTCTCTAGATTAATTAAAATATTAATTAACTTATATACCAAACATTACATTCTAATTTTAAATATTACGTAAAATTCTTACATCATTCATGACATAAATTAAGTGACAAATACTAATAGAAGAAACTACTATAAACACTCATTACTCATATTTTGTAGGACTTCAATTCATATATATATAGAATTAATTTTCTCAGAAATTAACTTATTAATTATATATGATAATATCAATATTTTTAATTTAATATAATAATTATTATATATATATATATATACATTCTAAGTGAAAAATTTAAATTTTACATGTGCTACTATCCATACAGAAAAGATTAACATAGGATAATCTTATGATAGGATACATAGGGCTCCAATCTACACAAAATTTAGTACAAATTCATTATTTCAGCTGTCTCAACAATTAATACGAGCAAAAATAAAATTAACAAAGTTTCAAAAAAAAAAAAAATAGAAAAAAAGAGCACGACTTAGCAAAGTAAACGTTGACCAAGTCTACCACATTATTATAGAACAACTAAAGTCCATACCATAATCGATATTTTGTGCATTGGATGTACGAATATTAATTGTTACCAGTGAATTAAACATTTACTACCCCACCATGATGTCGCCCAACCGGACTGCTGATGTACCCTCTATCTTACTTCTAATATATCAGGAACGTGGAAATTTCTTATTCATACTACGTTTAATAGATATGAAATTAATTATATGTTAAGTATAATATATTTATTGTATAATTGGTATACGATTTTAAAAAAAAAAAAACCGATCATATTTTAAATTTACACTTATTTTATAATTAATTTGATTCGAATAAATTTAATTTGAGTATAAAAAATTGAAAAAAAAATATATGACAGGAAAGTGTGAGGAAACTGATAGACGGGTCCACAGTGCGAGTAGGGTTGGCAATTTCAACCCGAATCCGAAAAACCCGCTCCGGACCCGCCCCGTATGGGACGGGTCTGGGATGCCATTTTTCGGGTTCGGGACGGGTCTGGGCCAGCTAAAACCTACCTCGGCTGGGTCCAGGGCGGGTTACGGGTCCTGTCTCGAACCCGCCCATTGGACCCGACCCGGCCCTAATCCCCCGCGCCTTTTTTTTATTATATTATTAATATGTACAATATATTATAAATAAAAAATTATCTTATTATATATATATATATATATGAATCCTAAATAAATTTTGTATATACCCAACTATATATAAAAATATCAAAAATAAAAAATTAGTTGATAAGAAATCTAATAATTTAGATGAATGTTTTTTTGTCTTATCCAATTCATTTTAGATTGAAAATTATATTAAAATATTTAAATCTAAACTGATATTATTTCTTAAAAAAATATTAATTTAATGTATTCTTTGTACAAATTAATTAGATCGGGACGGGGCGAAAATTTTAGCATGGCGAGGCGAGGTGGGGGCGGGTTATGGGGCTGGCAAAAATTAAATGAGGCTGGTCTGGTACGGGTCCAAGCGGGGCGGGGACGGGTTATGGGTCTGGCAAAAATTAAATGGGCGGGTCTGATAGGGATCAGGCGGGACGGGGGCGGGTTATAGTCTGGCAAAAATTAAATGGGGCGGATCTTGAATCCGGACGGACCCATACCAGACCCGCCCCATTGCCATCACTAAGTGCGAGTGGCCCATGCGAAGGTGTGGAAATCGTAGAGGCAAAGAAGCCAATCCGACGGGGAAAGGGACGATCCCTTTCACGAGGGTGTGGATAAATACGGGACGCTGCCCTCCGTTTCCCTCCACACTACAACCTTAAACTCCTCTTTCTTACTCCTCACTTCTTCTTCTTGCAAAAAAACTCTTCATTTGAGTTCAGACAATCAATAAATATTAGTCGATACAGACAGAGTTTCGGGTCTGATCCCAGCTCCCACGATTTCCTGCCTTTCATCAGGATTCTCTGTAGGTGCGTAGTATAAGAGCAGCATCTCAAAGAAACTCTGAAATAATTGGACCAAAGGTGAGATTATTGTTGAATTAATGAATCATATGTTCAGAGTTTAATTTTGCTCTATTCCTATATTTCTTTATTGCGAAAAATTCGAGACCTGTGATATTGGGAATGTTCAAAAAATTCTGGAGAAAAATAAAATATCAATTACATTTATATGAAAAAGATATTCAAAAAATCCTTTAAGACCAAGTTAACCAGGGGTTTGTACTAGTCATTACTTATAAATAAGGTGATTTTAATATTTAAATTTTTACAGAGGATCAAATGAATTTAACTCTTTCGTTATATATATGTATATACATATTTCCTGTTTGTATGGATAATTTTTGTCCTTTTATTCATGTACGCCTCTACATATTCACAAACACAATGAAGTTTGAACTCAACAACTTGTACTGGATTCTTCATTTCATGTAATCTAAGTCGAATTTGATGAAAGTGTATTGCATTTATTACATAAATACAATACATTTGTATTATGATTGATTTGATTCAATCGAACTTAATTTAAATAAAATAAAAAAATTCGTGTATCTGTGTATTCATGAACCTATTCTTTTGGTTTCGTTTTCTTGGCGAATCCCGTGTTCACATGAAATACTACATTATGTTAGTGGCCAAGTACGTGGGTCACATGTTGTTCTTCGTACACTAAAAAGTCTCTTCCTGTCCTTATTTTACTTTAAAAAGTCTGGACTTTTAAATCAGTCCAAGAATACTGTACCATGATGTATATTCATAATCAAAGGAAAAATATCGATCAATTATAATAAGATTCATAATTAAATAATCACAAAATTCCAACAAGCATTCGGAGAAACCCGTATCACCAGTTCTTACTGCACCAATTATTTTCATCAAATAATCATTAAACAACTTGTACCAAATGACTGAGCGACAGCTGGTGCATTTATTTTAGGGTATGGTCTTCACATTAAATTTTAATATTATTCTCTTGTTGACTTTTGAATATGATCTCATTCATTGCTTTCACATGGTCAGTACTCTCATGCTTGGAATTTAGATCACCATCTTAGAGCTTTGTTTCATCATGTTATATATATGCATACCAAAGGAAATTTTTATTTTAGTTGATTTCGATTCAACTCGAATTAATTATGAAATAAAATAAAATTACATTACAATGAGTATTTCTAAAATTTATCATAATTATCAGCATTCCTTATTTTTTTAAAAATTATCAATACCTCTATGGAATTAATGGTTGTATAATAAATTCCCACAATTCTTTGGAGAATTTTTTTTTTTATAAATTTACCATATTTATAATGATATTTTCTGTGTAATTAATTGAGTGTGGCAGGCAAAAGAATTCCTGTACCATGAACATAATTGATTACCTGCTTTTGTCTTCTTCTGGGGTTTTTCCAATATAAGTAGATTACGTTACTAATTGTGTGATTATATAAGTAAACCAGTACCATAATGTCTTATTATTTCAGTGACATGCTATGAGTCTTCTTGTCTGGTACCAATAATTGTCTCTTCTATTTAAGTTTCCAGGATATCATATATAGAATCTGCCTATGCAAATTTTCAAGTTTTTGTATGGTCCAGACTATGAATAACCAGCAATCAGTTAACGTTGTCAGGGTGTAAAGAAACTGCAAAAATTTCAGGTTTGAGGGGTAGCTGTTATGGCTAGAGAACAGCTGCAAGTGCTTAATGCACTTGATGTGGCAAAGACGCAATGGTACCATTTCACTGCAATTGTGATAGCTGGGATGGGCTTCTTCACCGACGCCTATGATCTCTTCTGCATATCTCTGGTGACGAAGCTGCTCGGCCGCATTTACTACCACCACGACGGGGCGTTGAAGCCCGGGACGCTGCCGCCCAATGTCTCGGCAGCTGTTAATGGTGTGGCCTTTTGCGGCACGCTTGCTGGCCAGCTCTTTTTCGGGTGGCTTGGGGACAAATTAGGCAGGAAAAAGGTCTACGGGATGACACTTATGCTGATGGTGATCTGCTCAATTGCCTCGGGCCTTTCCTTTGGCGACAGGCCTAAGGCTGTTATGGCGACTCTCTGCTTCTTCCGGTTCTGGCTGGGATTCGGCATTGGTGGCGACTACCCGCTCTCGGCCACGATCATGTCGGAGTACGCCAATAAGAAGACTCGTGGGGCTTTCATTGCTGCTGTTTTTGCAATGCAAGGTTTTGGAATCTTGGCTGGCGGGATGGTGGCGATCATCCTTTCAGCTGCATTTAAGGCCGCTTATCCGGCCCCTGCGTATCAGGTTAACCCCTTAGCATCTACTGTCCCGCAGGCTGATTTCGTTTGGCGTTTGATCCTAATGTTTGGTGCGCTCCCGGCTGCCCTGACTTACTATTGGCGTATGAAGATGCCTGAAACAGCCCGTTACACTGCTTTAGTGGCCAAGAACGCGAAGCAGGCTGCTTCCGATATGTCGAAGGTGCTGCAAGTTGAGCTAGAGGCGGAACCGGAGAAAATCGAGAGGTTTGCTCAGGAGAAAGGCAATGACTTCGGGTTGTTTTCGAAAGAGTTCCTTCGTCGCCATGGACTTCATCTGCTCGGCACGACAAGCACTTGGTTCTTGCTGGATATCGCCTTTTACAGTCAGAACCTTTTCCAGAAAGACATTTTTAGTGCTATTGGATGGATCCCACCGGCCAAGACAATGAATGCACTTGAAGAAGTCTTCAGAATTGCAAGGGCTCAGACTCTGATTGCCCTTTGCAGCACTGTTCCAGGCTACTGGTTTACAGTGCTTTTGATCGACAGAATAGGGAGGTTTACAATCCAGCTAATGGGATTCTTCTTCATGACAGTGTTTATGTTTGCATTAGCCATTCCTTACACTCACTGGACTCATAGGGAAAACAGAATTGGTTTTGTGATCATGTACTCGCTCACTTTCTTCTTCGCCAACTTCGGGCCAAACGCTACTACGTTTGTCGTCCCAGCTGAGATTTTCCCAGCAAGGTTAAGGTCCACATGCCACGGTATATCAGCAGCTGCAGGCAAAGCTGGGGCAATTGTCGGGGCGTTTGGATTTTTATATGCAGCACAGCCGAAGGACCCGAGCAAGAGGGACGCCGGCTACCCTGCAGGCATTGGCATCAAGAACTCACTCATCGTGCTCGGATGCATCAACGCGTTAGGCATGTTTTTCACGCTTTTGGTGCCCGAGTCCAAGGGGAAATCGTTGGAGGAACTGTCGGCCGAGAATGAGAATGAGAATGAGGATGAGAATGGGACAGTGGAAATGAGGTCAAGGGGTGCTAATGACTTTAGGACGGCTCCAGTTTAAGTAGGTCTGCCCATTAAGTATTTGCAGTTACTACAGATGAATGTGTGAAGTTTACATCGCCATTTAGGTTGTTTTTTTATGTTGTTTATGTCTTAAAGGTGGAATATATAAGGTCCTTACTTATATTCTCTCCTTTGTCATGCTCTTGTAGTATTCCAAGTGCAGTGCCACAATGAAATGTAATCAGAGTACAAATTCAAGAAAGAGATGGGGTTTGGCCGATGTTAAACCAATTATATAGCAAGTGCAATACACTCATTAGTATATGATTCAGAAAAAAATGACCAATCACGTGCAAGTGTATCACACCTGCTTTATGATAGATTTGGTTCAATCGAACTTGGTTTGTGAAAAACATTTCGACGAGCTTTTAGATTTTAAATGTCTTAAATATAATTATACTTTGATTTGATTCGACCAAATTTTATGTAATATATTCAATTTTAATGTAATAATCCAAGTGCCATAATTGATGCAGTCAGACTACAAAAGTCAAGAAATTTTATAGTTCCATAGGTTCTCACGATATGAAAAATGAAGAAATTTCCGAACATATCATTATCAAATATATTTCTGTGTTCTCTGATTAATTTCCTGTGTGGGAGTGCTGATAATGATTTGTGAGTGTAATAATTTCTTCTCACTATTTTGTTTTCTCTTACTGGAGTAGGTATTCTGTCTTAGTTTGATTTTGATTGTATTCGTATGGATTATCAAGTCAAAGGGATTCTTGATTGGACCATTCACCTACATTAATTTTGCAAGTATGTGCTATTTTCTCGACTTTTCAGCAGTCATTACTGACCGAATGATCGATAATTTCATCTAATATTATTAAATATTTATATAATATTGCAATTTTGATACTATAATTTAGAATCATTTCCAATATTAGTACCACAATTTAAAAAGTAATTTAAAAAAATATTATAGTAACAATTTTTTTGTAATTTTAGTACTTTCATTAGAGATCTAAAGGAAGGGTGACGTGCAGCCAATGCTTCCAAGTGAGTGGCAAACAAGGGAGAGTTATAAAAAAAATTTGCTATTTTGGTACCATAATTTAGAGGTCCTTTGCGATATTGGTACTACAATTCAAGACTTCTTACAATATTGGTAACGTGATTTGAAAAATAATTTAAAAATATACCACAAAAAAAATAGTGAATTTAATGCATTTTACCCTCTATAATAGTTTGTAATGTTAAAAAAAGTATATGAAAATATAAATAAATAACAAAAATCCCATTATAAAAAACATATGTAGGCATAACACCCTCCCCCCATGCCATGGTGTTTCTTTTTTCTTTTTTTTTTCCAAACCTTTAGTTAGATAATTATACCCTTTATCATAAAAAATATATTGGCTTATTTATTTTTTTATTATCAAAAAAAGAAAATTTACGGAAAAAATATTTTTTTTAATATATTAACGTTTTTATTACGAGTCGCGGTTTCAAACCGCGACTCGAAATTTTTTTTTTTTTAATCGAGTCGCGGTTCGAAACCGCGACTCGAAGTTTTTTTAATTTTTTTTTTTCGAGTCGCGGATCGGAACCGCGACTCGGTGTCGCTGTTCCGATCCGCGACTCGGTTTTTTTTTTTAAATTTATATATATTAATTATATTTATATATTATATCTATTTAATTTAATAATTTAACGTATTTAAATTATATAAATTTATGTTATAATTTATATTTTACGTATAAATTATATTATATAAATTGCAATATTACAAATTTAAATAATCACAAAAAATATAATGTTAAAAAATTGTATTATATAAAAAATACAAGTATCATCAACAATCCTCCTATGGCACATTTTCTTGTATTGAAGAATCTCCTTGTTGTTGTTGAGCTTCTTGCCTTGCTCGCGTTTGCCGCCAATCCATCTATCTCATTATGAATGCGTGTTGTTTGATTTCGACCAGGACGTGTGACCGTACGGATAGTAGGGTCGTGGACCAACTGGAAATTTGGATCATCCCAATAATCTTCCGACTGCACTGGTTCAAAATGCTTAGAATATGTGTTGTTGTAAGCCATCACATCATAATAATCCTTAACCATTGATGCAGCACTAATATTGTATGCACCGCATACTTTTTGAGCGTGAGAACAAGGGATGCCAAATTGATTCACTTGCCGCATGAGCATTCTCGGTTGGCAATTTTGACAACATGGGTGTTCATCCCATGTCTACCTTGGCGCCTGGTAACGACCGACGCGGACTGTTGAGCGTGACTGTATTTCGTGACCGTGTGCTCAACAGCTTTTTGTTGCCAAGATATGAACATCTTGCATGCGAAATCCGTCCACAGTTGGTTGTTTTGTAACATTTTTTGACCCTTCATCGCCCGCACATGAAAATAATGGACAGTACGTTCTAAAGTAATTTCAACTAGTGCACTTACAGGCAGGCGGCGAGCCCCCTTCAGAACTCCATTAATGCATTCTGACATGTTGGTCGTCAAAATACCGCATCGCCATCCACCATCATGAGAAGCTGTCCATTTTTCCTTATTAATCGCGTCTAAGTATGCAAACGCTTTGACATCCTGCTTCTTTATCTCGTCCATAATGCGGTTGAACTTTCTTAATTGATATTCTGAGCCAGCTTGCCAACAGAGATCCTTCAATACCACATTTTTAATAGTATTGTTAAATTGGAACACACATGGCGTAAGCAATACCGGTGCACTCCATGTGGTGACACAAAGTCCGGACCTTCACGAACTGCTTTAATGAGTCCGGCATGACGGTCAGAAATAAGGCACATCCCTCGTCGCCCTCTTATAACATGTCGACTCAATTGTTGAAGAAACCACTTTCAAGATGGATAAGTTTCTTCATCGACTACTGCAAATGCGAGAGGCAGTACCTGTTGATTCCCATCCATGGCAGCTGCAATTAACAGTTTGTACTTATATTTTGTGTATAAATGGGTGCCATCTACACTAATAATTTCGACAGAACTGGAACCCATCAATACACGGTTTGAAAGCCCAGAAGACATATCCCATCACATATTTACCAGTTGACGCTGTAAGCCCTTGTGTTTCCATTCAACAATAGTTCCTGGATTATATTTTTGGATAGCTCCCAAATATGCAGGTAGCTTTTGAACAGAGCTCCCACGTGCCATAAACAATTTCACGTGCCATTTTCAAACTGTACCATGCCTTTTGGTATGGTACATCATACCCTGTTTGGTCCTTCACGTTCTGAATGACATGTTTTATTCCATAGGAGGGGTTGCATTTCACGTGTCCTAAATGCAAACTAGCAATATAAGCCCTGTTTATATTACCGTGTGAGAGGGACATATTATTCAGAACACATGTATGTGTCCCCCATACATGGTTATTGCCCAACGTCTAATTTTTGGTTTGTAACCACCTCGAACCTCCCATCTACACCACTGCTCTGTAAAAAAATCACAACACAGGTCCGATGAGATCCTTGATGGTGACATTGATGAGGTCCTGCAGGCAAAACGTGCCGACGGTAAATTTTGGAGAAATTTACGTGAACAAGACCTCCCATTCGTGTGCAACAAATACTACACCAAATAGGTTTTTATGGAGTCTATAGGTGCGGACGAATTCAATATGATTGCCATTTAATCACTGCATTGGTGGAGAGGTGGCGATCCGAGACACACTCTTTTCATTTTCGTGTCGGAGAAGCCACAATTTCCTTACAAGATGTCCAGGTAATATGGGGGCTCCCAATAGATGGCGAGCCAGTCTAAGGGACTGACCTCGAAAGAACCAGTGTTCAGTGGCAAGAATACTGTATGCAGTATATAGGTTTCGCACCTGAAGATGGAGCGTTGAAGGGTTCACGGTTGCAGGTTAAGGCCATAATAGAACATATATCACATGTCAACATCACTCCCGACACTCCACACCTTACTGTTGTACAGTATGCGCGTGCTGTTGCATTGCTCCTGCTGGGTGGAACGATGTGTCCTGATTCATCAGGAAACTTGGTATCGCTACTATATCTTGCAAAATTAGAGGATATAGTAGCAGCCCGGAACTACAGTTGGGGCAGTGCTGTCCTGGCATTTTTATACCGTGAATTATGTAATGCCAGCGAAAAAGGCAAAGCTGTAATAGGTGGCGCGTTGCAGTTGGTACAGGTAAGTTGAATTATTGAATTTATAGAGAAATATTTTTTTTCCAGGTAATAACTAGAGTTTATGTTATCTCTGCAGATTTGGGCCTGGTCACGCATCATTCCACTTTGTCCCGGACTTGGTGCTCCACGTGTACATATGGGCCCACACCAAATAGATAATAACCGTGTGCTCCCAGGAGCACCATATGGTGCAATGTGGAACTGTGAGCACACTTTCACCCGGACAGTGCGAACAACTGTCCGGGTCATTAGAGATATATTAGATGAGATGCAATATGATCAGGTATTTTATATTCATAACTTTAATTACATATATTCGATCATATAAAATGACATTAACTTGCATTATTTTATTTATTACAGTTTATCTGGCAGCCGTATGACATGGAATCAAATGTCATTATGGCTTACGCAGGGGATTTTAACCCCCAGCTGTGGAGATCAATATGTCCCTTGATCTTTTTATGCAATAGTGGAGATGCATCATCCCGAACGGGTCCTTCGCCAGTTTGGGATGATGCAAAATATTTCCAGATCAGCCAGATACTCGGGACATGAGCCTGCATAAGATCACCCGTTCCAATCGTACGGGCACAGATTGGGTTTTGCAGCACATACTCTACATCACTAGATGGCAAAGACGATATGACACGGTCATACAAAGACAACCTATTTCCAAACAGAGAGATACAGATCGAGGATATTGGGAATGGTACAACAACATAACACGTCATTTCGTTTCGTCGTCTACTGATAGACGTGTGGAAAGCGGATACCAACCTGGAGATGCACCAATGTTGCAGATTGTGGTATGCTACATAATATCACATGTTTATTTTATATACTTCATTTTTAACAATAATTTTTATTAAAATTCATTATTTTTATATTTTTTTCAGACTCAACAGGTAAATACTCTTCAAACACTTTTTCAATCTAAACCAGTAGACGTTGAAGGGTATCGTCAATTAGTGGCCCAACTTGAACACGAAGTACAAATTATCTGAAGCCATAAAACATCAGCCACAACAAACTGCAACACCATCCGATAGTGCTCCCACACATCCACAGACAAAGGAGAAGTTCTAGCCAAATGTCTATTGGTTCAGTTGAACGTGGTGATATTGGGGTGGATATAGCTGGTCCTTCAACAGCATATACGCCTCAAGATTACTACGTGCCTCAACCGCCTCAGGATTACTATGTGCCTCAACCGTCACAAGATGATTGGTTTTCAATCCACTTCATACATGCCAAGCCATGCAGAAGCTTATTCTTCACATGTAGATCTTGACCTTGGCCTTGGTTTTAACCAACCATATGCACCAGAATATAACATTTCACCAGTTCCATTTCCATCATTTAGTGCATATCGTGATAATGTGGAGTCCAGTTTGCAGCATCATCAAGTGGGTTGCATATTAATTCCGGTGGTGATGATAATGATAGACAAAATGAGCCAATACAAAATATGGGCGAAGAAATAAGAAGACCTCGACGTCAACGACACAGACGTAATTGTGGGACAGGGGGGCATTTTTAATATTTACTTTTTTATTGTAATATTTGTAATAATATATATATATTTCATTTATTTATTATTAATTATTATTTGTGTTATTTTAAATTGATTTGCGGATAAATTAGATAAAAAAAAATTTTAAAAGACCGAGTCGCGGTCTCAAACCGCGACTCCGAGTCGCGGTCTGTAACCGCGACACGGAGTCGCGGTCTGAGGTCGCGACCCGGAGTCGGTTCCAAACCACGACACGGAGTGCGGTTTGAAACCGCGACTCCAATAAAAAATTATTTTTTTAGCTTAAAAATTAAAAAAAAAAAAAAGAAAATGTCGAGTCGCGGTTTGAGACCGCGACTCGTCATAAAAACGTTAATATATTAAAAAAAATATTTTTTGCGTAATTTTTCTTTTTTTTGATAATGAAAAAATAATTGGCCCATAAATTATTACTAGAGTACCTTTATCATAGTTTGTGACTATCTAGCTAACAAATTAAAAAAAAAAAAAAAAATTGGAGTGTGTTGTGCACCCATGATATGGGTGGCGATGGGTTTTTTTTTTTTTTTTTTTTTTTTAACATTACAACTATCACGTGGGGTAAAATGTATTAATTTTTATATTTTTTGTCCACCATCCCAGTCTCACTTAACGATTACATGCAGCACACATCGCCTTGCCGTTGGCAATTTAACAATAATACCAAAGAGTGCAGGGGGAGGCTATTTAGTGTTACATTTTTTAATTATTTTTCAAATTATATTAACAATATTGCAATAGACCCTAAATTGTGATACCAATAGTACAAGGATCCATACATTATGGTATCAGAATTGCAATTTCTCTCTTCTTCTTCTTTTTTTTTTTTTCTAATTTTTAAATCCCCGCTGCTCAAGTGAAGGCACTTGATTTATTGGCCACATGCGCTTGCCTTTAGATTTCTAATGAAAATAACAAAATTATAAATATTTCATAACTATAGTACCTTTTCAAGCAACTTTCCAAATTATGGTACCAATGTTGTAATAGGCCCTAAATTATGATACCAAAATTATAATTTTCTCAAATATTTAGTAAGAGTAGGGTACTCCGACCAGTTTTGCCATAATGGATTTGGTAATAAGTTATACTACTCACAAAATGTGCCATTTTTGTATGTCATACATACTTCTCTGAACAGTCCTTGTTAGCCCTTGAAACCATAAAAATAGCCCTTCTTTGGAGATTTGCAAAAACTTTTGTGATAAAAATAAGTGCACAACAATTTATACCAATAAACTACACAAGTTTGTGAGAAGATACTCATAGCTTCTGACTTATATGAACTTAATTTAATCAGTTCAAAAGTATAAATTGTAATAGAAGATATTCTTTTCAACTTATTTTCAAAAAAAAGTAACGAGCACTTGAATTAAGCTATTGCAAACATCCTTTAATCGTCCCCTAGAACCCTAAAGTTACTACTTCCCGTTGTATATATTCCAGCTCACTATGCCGGTGGATCCTACACTTGCATTAACTGTAGTAATTCAAGAACCCAGTAACAAGGGTAATACACTTGACATATTTAAGTTGGATTATTTTCGAGAGATGAAATTGCATAAGAACATTCTTACATAATATGCAAACAGTCAGTGCAGTGAGTAAACAGACAACCATTTCACTACCCAACTCAAACATAATATGTGAAAAAGAAAACATATAAAATGCAATTACAACAAAGCAAAGGAACAAAAAATTGTATTGGGTTATGTGGTGTGAAAAACAGAAAAAACAACCACAGATTTCTATCTCAACGTGGTCCTAAGATGTTCCTTTGGTCCTCAAGGGCAGAACATAAGAACACTAGGAGGAAACAAAAACGTATTCAGGATTGAAGTACTTATCTACAAGAGAATCACAGTGAAGAACTCTCATCCTAATGTGTACAGAGCATTCATAGACTGAATGACGAGCTTTTACTCTTCGTGAATAGTCCGGTCCCCAGAAATTCGTAAATTGGTGGCTCCTTCAAGTAGAGAACAGACAAACAAGAAACGTTATATACTCGAATTGAGAAGCTGGAGTTTTTCTAATCTGATTTCAAGATTCAGAACATGCAACTAGCTAGTGTAAGGAAACACGGAAGAGAGTAGGGGATCATCCAGTGTTTGCAAAAACTTAAAGTGTTTATCTGAGTATTCCTATAGTTGAAAGTGAGTGTTTTGAAATCCGATTTCTGCTCATAATTGTCTAACCTTAAGGGAAGAAAAGCTAAAAGCTCATAGTGGAATTGGGGTGCTTTTACCAGCTTATGGGTTTCTTGTAAATCTGTAGAAGTTCTTTAGGACATTGTCTTCATAAATATTGGTAAAATTCGAAATTAAACCCCCCCCCCCCCCCAAAAACGTTCAGATGATTGGAGCTTTTACTTGCAGAAAACGTATGCTGGAAATAAAGTTTATAGTTGCATGTCATACCATTTTTGCTCGAAGTCTCTTCGGTGTCAATCTCTTCTTGCCTTGGATTCTTGAAGTAGGAAGAGTCGTGCACCTGATACGGTGCATCCATTGACATTGAAGAGCAGCTTCGGGGAACAGAGAAAGAATTTCTACTGTTGGTTATCTGTTTTTTGTTCGATGAAGATTCAGCTGTAGAGCACAAGTCATAGTCCGTTTTCAAGACCTCATCTCCATTGTTGCAACTATGCAAGTCATCTTTTGGCGGCATATCATCTTCCCTTGACTTCAATCTTTTTTTATTTAGAATACCGTTTTTGGAGTTTATCATTGATGGCACCCTTTGATCGTGAGACGAAGTAGCTGGACACAGATTCTTTTCCTTCACAACTTCGTTTGGAGTGGGCAATTTTATGTTAGTTTCAGAGTTGTCAAACACAACTTCGTCTGCTCCATTGGAGCTTCCCACCCTAGCAGTTGCTTCATTTCCGCGCATGACGGCTATGGCTTCAGTTAACCGATCCCTTGCGAAATCTAGATCAATTATAGGTTTTGGGTAGTTTACTCCGAGGTCCAATCCTGCAGACTTAAGCACAGCAGGAGGAGCATCCCATGGGTGATGGATCCATTCAGTTGGCATCCTGGCTAATTCGGGCAACCACTGCCTCACATATTCACCCTCTGGATCAAAGTTGAAGCCCTGAATCTGCATCAACAAAGTGAGAGAAATAATCAAAGATGATAAACACGTTTCGTTGGCAACTGCAGAAGAAACGATTGAAGTAGATAAAGAACTATACTTACCCACAGAAGACAAACCATACTTACCCACAAGTTACGATACACAATGAGTCGTTGAAGAAGAAATGCGGGAATATATTAACTAGGGACAAATAATTTATAAGGAAATCATCTATATAGCTAAGGCATTGAAGAGACTAAGATATATGTTGTAAATTCATGTCCCACCTATATATTTCCTTTTGAAGATGACCAACAATCAGAGCTAATCAAGGCATAGAGAACTTGTAATTCATATGGAGCACAAATAAAGGTAAAAATTTACTTTAAGACAAGTTCCCTAGTAGCTAACATGTAATAAAATGCTAGGCTAACATGTAATAAAATGCTAGGCTAGACATGAACTGCTTTCTACTAATTAATAGATGGCTGCAAAGATACACTAACTGTTTTACCTGTGGACTATCCATACGCTCAAGTTCATGCCCGTCAGGCAAACTTCCAGAGATATACTGCCAACCAAGGATATCACTTTCCAAGTCTGCGTCCAGAAGTGTATCCCAGAAGTACTTCATCCCCCATTGCCATGGTAGAAGAAGAAACTTCACAAAGAAACTAGAAACAATTACTCTAATCCTATTGTGAATCCATCCAGTAGCCCAAAGCTCTCTCATTCCCGCATCAACTAGTGGATAACCTGTTCGGCCTTGTCGCCAAGCCTTGAAATGAGCCAGGTTGGCGTCCCATGGGAAAAATTTCAGGCTTGGAAGCAACGACCTCTCGTGAGTAAATGAAAATTAAAACATATGTAGCGGGAATACTCGCTAAGCCCTATAGCCTTAAGGAAACGCGCTGCGCTGTCTTCTCCAACTGTGTTTCTTTCGTTTTTCCAAACTATTTGCTTCACAACAACACATTGGAACACTTTTCTAATGCTGAGTTCCCCAAAATGGATATACGGGGATAAGAGGGATGTTGAGTTGCCTCCGACCCTGAGTCTGTCCTTTGAGTAGTTGAGCAGATGGCGTTCGGTGAATTCGGTGAAAGCCTTGTCAGCATTGCTCCAACCAGGTGACCACCCTCTTCCCAATAGAGCATTACTCGACTTTTCTGATTCATCTTCGAGACCCAATGCTTCAATCGGTGTATTTTCAACGATTCCTGTGAAAAAGGCAGAAACTCAGGTTTTGTTCATTAATTTTCTCCACTCTTTGTTCCCTTTTGTATCTTATGTCATATTTATTTGCTCCAGTTAAGCTGTTACAGCTTTTGTGCTTAGGGTCAAATGGTCTATCAAGAGAACTTGCTGAAATTGTTAAAGTGGAAATAACAAGAATTCACTGAACAGCAAGGGAGTATGGTTGTTAAAAAGTTAGAGCAAATACCTGCAGCTTGAACCAAACGCCATGGAGGAAGATGTGAAACAGGTTCTCTTTGCATGCTCAAGCATTTTTCCCAGTATGCATTAAATGTCGTAAAAGCATGTCCATTATCATCATATACTTCCCATGGCTCAAACAACAATTCACCATTATAGCTTTGCACTTTAACGCCAAGCTCAACCAACTTTTGCTTAATGTTGTGATCTCGAACAAGTGAAATAGGATCTGCAGAAGAAGACAATGAAGCTAGACTTGAGCAATTCAAAGTAACACTAACAAAAGAGTACAAGCAACAGCTGGAATTTGAAGAATTCCGTGGCCTGAAGAAATTTTTACACAATTGTTCTGCTAACTACTAGAAGAATTTCCAAGCTTCATAAGGCAAAAAGGTTTAATGAAAACATATTATTTCTGGAGATAGGTTGAGATGTCTCTGAGGCCCTTGCACATGCAATTTTAATGCTTTCAACTTTCGACCATTTTAGCTAATGGCCATTTATATCTACCAGCAAACAGATTGTCAAAAATCCAAACCAACAGTGACAAATTTGAAATTAACAACATAATGTAAGTTAAAATCTTAGGAATTACCTAGCGAGATAAAAAATAATATTAAGACTATCTAACATTAAGATAAATCTGCTAGTGTGCTGCTTTGCTTGAAGTACGTAAGTAGATCCATCAAAAACACATTCCCACAACTGATTTCTCATACACTAGTCACTTAATATCGCCTTCAGCCTCAAATTTGCACTCCCTTATGAATTAGAAAAGGATTCCGTTTATGGTTACGAATGCAATAACAATACAAATGAAAGGTGAATTGAAGACAAAATCATTTCCTGATACCCCACAGAATATACAATAAGAAGCCAAAAGGGCCAATCCAAGACGAAAACATACCATAAAGATGGTTATACACTACTTTTGTCGCCCCGACAGCACTGATGCAATCTAAAAGTGCAGAGAGAGTGCTCTGGGCTTTGATCAGTATCAATTCTGCCCCAAGGGATTTCAAAGACTGCTGCAAATGTATAAGGGATTGCTTCAACCACCACCGCGAAACTCGGCCTGGGAAATATTGACCTTCTTCCTTAGGACACCATATAAAAACGGGTAATAAACTCCCATCTCTTGCAGCAGCTGCTAAAGCTGGATTGTCTTCAATCCTCAAATCTCTCCTAAACCACACTATGCTCTTGCAGTTCTTTTCCATTTTTCAAGAATTTGATTTCTCTCAGATTACAATTCTTTCACACACCCCACAAATCCCCTTCTGGGCTTTAAACAAGATGTCATACTTCCATGAATTCAGTCAACTAAATCATCAACAACAAACTCACAAGCAGCTCAACTATTCAGAGATATACACTTTACTGCTGCAAGAAATCAACTGAAATTCAGAATCATCTCATAGTTTCACAAACTAAAACAAATTTCAGAGCCCTCCAGATCAAGAAATACTTCAAAAATCTTAAAACCCAAGAGCACATCCAAAAAGACAGCTTCTTTACATACCCAAGGCATAACCCTTCAAATAAACATGCTTACAGAAAACCCACAATGAAAAATCAAGAATAAGAACAAATGATGCTGAGAGGGAGCAGTGTTATCTGACATAATTTGATGCAGAAGGAGAGATTCAGAGAGGTCTGTGAGCTTGAAGATCAGAATTCATGTGACTGAGTTGTGCGTTTCCAAGACTAACTACCACGCTTTGAAGTAAATCATTATTATTAAATAATGTTATCCTCTGGACCACTTTCAACCATAAAAGGAAAGGAAATAATGATAAAATACAATAGCAAACAGGAATTCAGCAGTAATCGTTTGCCATTTTTAACTGCTTTCTTGATTCAGATTTACAAAATATTCTGAATACATAACATATCAATAATTTAAACAAGAATGTGCAAAACTCAAAACGCCTGGACTTGTCAATGGGAACTCGACAAAACCATGGTACTTGGAGCCTGCCACCACTATCAACGGAAAAGAGAGACAGAAAATAAGGGTTATTGATCAATGTTGCACCTCTGTATTTTCTTTTTTCTTTCCTTTATTATTATTATTATTTATTTTTTTTTTGGGTCTTTCTTGGCTTTTTTGAGTATGGTTTCTTTCTTCTTTTTTTGTATTAGGCTAGAATATGGGTGTATGGTCTAGCGGGATAATTGCATTTTTTGTCCAATGTTATAGTCTTTTTTAATTTAATTTATTTATTATGATTTTTTCATATTGCGTCTCATAAGTTAGAAATTGTTTCAATGTTAGTCTTCACGTACATTTTCGTTCAATAATAAATGAAAAATGCTAAAGATTCCGTTAATTATTGGGTGAAAAATTCAATTGAGAACTAAAATTAAAAGAAAAAATCAAATTATGGGATGCAATACAATAAAATCGTAACAACTTGGACTAAAATTAAAAAAAAGATCCTAACATGGGACCAAAGAGCAATTTTTCTGGTTCAGTGTCCTGAATGTCTAACTCAACCAAATGTTGATGACATATACTTTTTTTGCTATTTTTATTTATGATTGATGAATATAAAAATAGGTCTCTATTACATTTATTAAATTTTACCTTGAGTTGATGAAGTAAAATAATTCATAGTATTGAACTTTTAATGGTTACTTATATTTTTTGCTATTTATTACAATTACATTAATTTCATGATATAGCAATTCCTTTTTATCCCAACAATGTCGATAACATTGCATATCGCACGAGCGGATTCACTAACACTTATCCTCTTACACCTAAAAAACTATCACTTATCTCCCTAAAGTTAAAAACTCGTCTATATATTTATACTATTTTATTAAATATGATAACTTTGATTGTCAATATATTTAATTAAAACGCCCTTAAATAATTATATTTTACACATAAAATAGGATACATCGAACATCCAAAATATGATACTTGATATCATCAAAACTTGATCCAATCCAATCCTGAAAAGAATACGAAGTCATCGTCACTGTTTCTTGAAAGACAATTTTGTCATTTTCGTGATAAATCAGTGGATATATCCCAATCACTCGAAGTGGTAAGAGTTTAATTTGCAAGTCGCCGACCTAAGATTTTATGAAGAATATGGGACCAAACGCTGTTAAAATGTGTCGTGTGTTTGTGGATCTGAGGATGATGGTGCCGTAGCCCACTAAATAATGTTTTATTTGTTGAAAAGTCGTCTATTGAATAATTTACCAAGGGGCAAAATTATTTTGATTTTTTTGCTACGTCCACATTTGTGGGATCGATCTATTTTGTGAACAGAATTCACGTCAATTTGTTTATGGTTTTATTTTCAGTTTTTAATTTTTAAAATAAAAATATTTTTGTTTATATATATGTATTAATTGAAAATATATTGATTAAATACAGTTTAATTTAAAATATTTAAACTAATCTAAATGCGTTCTCATCTCACATGAAAACCTATACAAAATTGAAAGTACATATTTTTCACCAAAAATTGAAAATGAACATATAAACTAGTTTTCGGACCCTATTGTGTGCAAAATGTTCTCGTGCCAACGAAAACCATGAACTGGAAGCGTTCGAATTCAATGAATTTGGGATATTTGGTGCGAGAAAAAAACAAAATGAAATCTGATTTTTTCATTTTTAGATTGGGATGCAAAGTCCTTTTCTGGGGTCTACTCTATCCGATCATTTTTTTTTATAAATAATTTGAACATGTTGCAACAGACGTGTACTAACTTATCGTACCCTGAAGATGTAAATATCAATTTTATACACACGTCCAAGTTCGTTGTACAGTTGATTTTGTATTTTATTTCATTCCAATAATTTATTTTTTATTATAATTTGTTAATTTATTGTTTTTTTAGATGGAGAACAACGAGGACAATTAATTCCCGACAGTTTTATGAAGCTTTGTCTTTTGGAAAATAAATATTCTAAATATATTCTTAAATATTATGTCAGTACAAAAATAAATGTATATACCAATAATTTATATTAAAAAATAATAATTTTTTGACAAAATACTTATAAAATAAAGATTAGTATTCCAATACCTAAGTCAGCAGGTAAGACTCCCTCCTTAGGAACGTATGAGAATTATGTTTTGGGTTTAATTTGACACATATGTCCTAAAATTTGAAAATGACCATCACCTTCTTAAAAAAAAGCGTACATGACTATCTTTCTTTCTGATTCAAAAGTAAAATTGCACACAATTTGGACTATTGTTTTCTCCTATAAATCATATATTATAAGGATAATTTACACCTTTTAATCTATCATCTCTTTACATATATCATTTATATTTTTTGAAAAAGCATGAATACACCCTCCAAAAATGTTGATACAAATATACAAATTATTCTTATTTTTTGACTGTCAAATATGATTTCTGTAATTATGCAAAAAGCAAAAATTATATATATAAATAGATCATAAAACAAGAAGCGTAAATATAATTTTTTTTTCCATACTATATTAATTACTGTGATTTTCTAATATTCATGTTGTAAATTCAGCGTGGTGTAATTTTAGTATCAAATGCTATCAAGTCGTACTTCCTTACAAATTCTAACCGAAAAAAATCAAACTAATCACAATAACTATGTAATTGATGTACAATTTACAAAGAAAAATGTCCAATCAGGTGCAATAACACTGATAATGTGATTAATTAATTATAATCAAACCTAATTCCAGCAAGAATATCCTCACATTTTGTGTACTATATTACTTCAAAATTAAGAGGCGCTCAAATGGTACAGCAGAATAAAATTATTTGCGGGAATTTAATGATCCCCACATATAAGTTAATTCTCTCATAGACAGGTAAGTTCAGATTATGTAAATCTCAAACATACCCACAGATGACAGACAAATGATCAAACATGGGGGCAGGTTATAATTGATGAGACAAGGCATCAGATCATATAATATATTTCAGTATGCAACTGTTAATAGCCATAATCAGAGACATTTTTCATTCGGGAAGCATCATGAGAAGAAGGAGCTGCATACTCTGAACGGGATGAACAAGGGAGCTCCTGATCAGCCTTCCCGGATGCCAAATTATTTATAATCAAGCTATATGTAACTGTAGCATACACAAGATCTTAAACCACTACTAGATCGAGAAAATGCGTTTCTTTCAGTTGCAAGTGTAGTACTTTTGGCCCGAAAAGGCATTCTTGCATAACGGCAAAGAGTTCAATTAGCACGCTCTCTGATGACATCAAGGTCCATCTCAGTTGGATCAGTGGCCTGAATTTCATAATGTATCCTTGCAGCTCCTCCTAAACCTTTCCTTGGATGTAGCGTAAAGCATCTTTGCACGAATCCTTGAGATGGAGGGAGACCTGAAAGGCAATGTGTAAGTCGATAAAATCATTCTTTATCATATCCATCACATGAATACAATAATAAACGCAATGGCATCAAAGTCGCAATAATCAAGAACATGTGGTGTTTTCCCTATATGGAATGATTCTAACCCACATTAGATTTGAAAAGGTGTGCAAGAAACCAAACCCAACATCGTCTTGAAATACATTACCAGAAAAACACCCTTTTAGAAATAAAACTACTATATTCTCACAAGGATCAAGTCATGAATAAAGAGTTAACCTATTGAACTTTTCCATGGGAGACAATTTATGTAGATGAGATGGGGAATAAGGAAGAACATGGTGTGCCTGTGCATGTGCATTAGAGAGAGAGGGAAGGAGAGGTAGACCATGCAATGAAGAAGATCTTGCTCTTTTGGCAGTTCTCAGAAGTCACATAATCAAAGTCATAAACTGCATATCGGCAGTCGTTCTCAGGCAGAGATGCAGTGAAATCGTCATAGTTCTCGGCCGGGCTACCAGTCTTTCAACAACAACTTCCTTTTTCTTCTCATCAATCTTAAATATCACATAGCGGAATACCTTCTTCCGCTGCAATTCCATGTATGTGGTTTTGCTGTGATCAGCAACACCCATCCCAGACGATGCATTTGTCTGGAATCACAAACATGGTCAATCACTTGATCCAAGCAAAACCCACACAACTCAATGACATAACATTAACTATCTCTTCGAAGAAAAACAAAAAACATTCCTCGACAAAACTTGAATTGCAACACCTCACATGAGTACCAGTTCCTCCAAGGCCAACAGACCAAACAACATATAAAAAGGCAACAGATTAAATCATAAATCCAACTAATTCACTCAAAAATACCCCTTTAAACTGAGAAGGAACAAAATAAGGAATCAAGAACACACTTTAGACCGCATAAGGACGACATACCAGTATCAATCAGACCACAATTCCTTGTAATCACAAACTCCATACCCACCAGCAACCAAATAACGAACTGACAACACCAATACCAATAAGAGAAAACAAATCAACCCTAAATGAAATCAATTTTCACATCAATCACAAAGATCCACGATCAGTCAATTCAGCTCTACTTCTTCACATAACCCGCTTCAAATCTTTACATAACCAACAAAAGAAGCAAACAAAACCACTAGCATAAAAAACCCAGAAAAATGAAACATGAATTAAACTTGAACCACCAACACAGATAAACAACTGATCAGGCAAACAACATAAAATTTACAGATCTAAAGTAATCAGAACAAATAAAAACTAAAGAAACTGACCCCTCCACCGCGGAAAGACATGGCAACCAGTTCAATAGAGCGGTTTGGGCTGGAGAGAGAGAGAATATGGTGGGAGAAAGAGGCAGAAAAAAAGCAGCCACTGAAGAAAACAAAAGAAATGAAAGCAGTGGGAAAAAAGGAAATTATAATAGTGGGTGGAGAGTGTGACTGTGTATGTATGTAGCTATCAATGCTCAACATAATCCAAAATATATTCTCTCTGCTTTTCGTTTATCCCCTGTCCTCAATCCCTAACAATAGAGCCCAATTTAACGCCATGTTTGGATGGCCCAATTTTAGCCCAATACCCTCAACTCCCTTCCCCAGATTTTACTTCGCTCGTATCTTAATCTTCGTACTCCTTGTTGGCTACAAGAGCTCATAGACAAGAATGTTTAGGTACGAGGGCCATTTTTAGCCTAGAATTAGTACAAGGACAAGATATTTTAATTTAGACCAAATTTGTCAAATCAAAGTTTATTATATGATGGGTGCTATATTATATTTGATATAACTTAGTGTATAGTTTAATATAATAATATAAATAAATTTACAATATGATTAACTTAACCATGATTGGATGGGTATTAACTTAAAATCTGTCCAATGTCAAAATTCATACTCATAGTTATTTTATTGTATCACTCCTACCCATATTCAAAATATTTATTTTAAGAGGACAAATTACAATGGGCTCTTCTAAAAATTGTTATAATTATAAATACTTTTTCGTTGTATGAAAAAAATTACAAATATATGATAAAAAATTAATGATTGTCTAATGATACTCCATTGTGACAGCCTATTGTAGGGGATCTTTGTTAGACAATTGTTATTTTTGAAACTGTATTTATAATTTTTCAAATAATTTATGACAAATTTTAGAAGTGCTCATTCTAATTTACCCTTAATTTGATGGATATATATATATAGGTGCAGGCTTAGACTAATAGGAAGCTATCGAGTTTCGACATAATATTAACTATTATATTGATTGGTTCAAATAAATATTTAATTCACAACAATAAAAAAAAAAAAATCTCGGGGCTCAAGTGGATCTTACCCGTCAAGGTAGGGTTCAGGTTTGAACTCAAATCCAAATTAGAATTGACAAATTGAATCCCAAATTCACCTCAATTTGTTCTATACGATGTAGCTACAAGCCTAATACGAAAGAACAAATTCTCATATTAATAAAAAAAATTAATAGTAAATAAGGAACAGATAAAACCATAATGTTATTTGAGCTGGTTAATGAAATACATTCACTTTTTTCTTAAATGTTTATTTTTCCTTAAAATCAAATAACTCTAAATCTAATGACTAACATAGTCGCAATTTGAACACTGTGAGACCCATTCTTATTACATCTTCTGCTTTTTAAATCCACTCTAAATAAAAGTAATAAATAAGTTTTGAGAAAAAGACCAATTCATATAAATTGATCAAACCATTTGATGCTGAAGAATTGTTCTTATAGAGAATCAATTGAAAAATTATAAATATTCTTAAAATTAACGATTCTCCGACAAATATCTCTTTTTGAAAATTTTAAAACAACAAGATTATTTTTGCAAATTTTCCAAAATATTTGATGTGTTTCATTTACCAATTAAATATAACTATGAATAATGAAATGAATTCCAATAAACTCATATAATTAAAGTGATCAGACAAATATCACATATTTGGTGGAATTGGTAACTAAATGTAGGGGTGTGAATGATTCAAGTCGAGTCGAACACATTATGGTTCAAACTTATTTGAATTATTATAGAGCTTTAAATTTTTTGTTTGAGTTTAGTTTGATTATTATTCTAGTCGAGCTCAAACAAGCTTTAATTGGGTCAAACTCGAGTCGAGCTCGAATAATTTGATATTTTGAAGTGTATTTTACTATTTTTACACTAATCGAATCGAGCTCAAGCCAAGCTCAAAAGTTACCGAACAAAATTTTTTGTTCATATTTGGTTTGTTAAATTTAACAAATCGAGTTCAAACGAAACTTTTTACCAATCGATTTCAATCGAGTATCGAATATTTTGATTATTTCTTCGGACCTAACTAAATCCACCTTCAACACACGTAATTAAGTTAACTGAGGTGGACTGGAATTGCTTCGAAACTAATAAATAATTATTAAATCTAAGAAAAAACAATTGTAAAATCGATCACTACTAGGAAAAGATCATCTTTTTAAGTCAATTATTTTTAGGTGAAAAAAAATCAAAGTAGATAATATAGATAAAGATAGGGCGTAAGGTAAAAGTAAACAATTTCACTCCTTACAATCAGACCAACTATATATTAATTAGTGGAAGAAATGGAGAAGACTAATTACAAGAACAAACGGTCATAATTTCGGACTACTTAAACATTTATTAAACTATCAAATATGTTTAACTCCAGTGGTTATAGTTGAGCTCTCACAATTACGAGGCCGTGAGTTCGAGTTTTACAAATATAGGTATTTAGTTGATTTTTAATAAATGTATATTGTTTATTTGTTGGCTTTGAAGTTGTTGCTATGTTGTTTCTTTATTTGTTTTAAGTTGTCGGTTAATTTGGAATTATTAATTCGATGCGTGTTGAATATTGTAATAGTATGTAGATTTTGATTTACAAACATCGATGTACTTTAGGTATCATGAACAAATTTGAAACCAAGGTTTAAGTCCCACCAGATACGTAGGTATTAGTTTCACTCACTACACAAAAATTTATTATTTCCCTACATTGTAAATCACTACGACTTAAGAATCATGGTAAACCAATTCTATCTCTCAGAGTCAGACAAAATCAATGCGAAAACTTAAGTTTTGACAACATTCAATCAACATTTTGCTATGATTTTATTTATAATCAAAATATTTGCCACAGTTTTGTAGTTGTAGCAAATGTTTTGTCCTCGCTTGCAAAAACAACGGCTAATAATTAATACCCACTATAAATTTTTTATTTTTAACTATGACAACTAACCATAATGATAAATCATATTTCTTCTAACAACTTTATGTGAGTTTATTATAATTTATTTTATTGATTTTAATTATATTAATGTATTGATCGAATCTGTATATTTGCTCAATTTATTGAATATGGATGTAATTATATACTTACCACTTCAAAAATATATATTTATTAACGTGGATTAGTCAATGATCGATATATATATTGAAATGTGTAACAAATAAACATTTGGATTATATGTATAAATATTTGAGGATGAATTTTAGCTGTATTCATTGAAATACATCACACCCTTTTGTCCTCTCAATAAATATATCATGAAAAATGTCATCTCAAACACTCGTGTGGATCAAATTAAAATTGAAAGATATATATATTTTGACTTATATACATTTTTATTTTAGTCTATAGCATTGACAAAAATTGAGTCCGACCCTAATTGTCAATAGCGATGTTTCATTAGATCGAGTTGATACGATTTATTTTAATTATTATTTAATTTCATCGTCAACAAAAATGTTCTAATTATTTTACTGCGGGGGATTTTTTCGTATTATTTTAATTTGACTAATTGACAAAGTAAAAAAAAAATAATACAATTATTTATTACAATCAAAGACTTAAACGAGGGTTAGGATCGACGAGATTGAGGCATCATGCATAATGTTATATTTTGGCTACACGACATAGTACGTATAGATGCTTTAAGAAATTAATTAATAATTCGAGTAATTTCCAATAAATTCAAGAAGTTTAATCAAGTTCTAATATTAGAACAACTTAATTAATAATATCTAAAATATAAAAAAAACTTAAATTAATAAGAAAATAAATGTTGGATAAGAAATAGGTGCAATTAATTAAAAAAATTAAAAACTAATATGAAAAGGAGCCCAAAAATGTTGAATATGACCAAAGAGGGTCCCAAGATGCACTAGTTTTTGTTGGCACTCTAAAGTTATATGCAAAATATTCAATTCTTGACTTTGGCCCTAACAACACCCCCACCCAATATCCAATTATATTGTTTTCTTTTAGGAATTAATGATGCTGCAAAGACTATATTTTATACATATAAAAAATAAAGAAATAGCTATATAATTTGTCTTTATTTTTCTTAAATTTGAAATCTTGATTATTGCGTTTGAATTGCTGAATTAAAAAAAAATAAAATTGATTATAATAAATTCATTGTATTTATTTAGATCAATAATTTTGTGTTATAAAAGATATCAGATCTTTCAATTCTCATTTAAAATTACCTATACTAATAAAAAATAAAAAATAAAAAAGCCTCTCCATACTCACAAATGACGGTTAATGACACCGCTGCATCAATTTTTTGTAAAGTAAAAAATGTCCATCATGATAAAATAACTAACTCATTAAATTTTTTAAATTTTACATTAATTGATAAATTATTATTATTTTTTATTAATGTAATGTATTGGTTTATATATTCTACTTTTATTTATAACATATTTTAAACGTAAAATTATTTATTATATACATGTATAAATGACGTATTACAGCGACTAATATTTAATAATAATTTGTGATGAACTTCGAATTCATTTAATACGCGGATGTTTCTCCAAACTCGGGACTCAAATGGATGTAGAGCCTAATGTCATTTGGTCCTCGTCTCCTACACATTGGACGTGTAATTAAGGGATAATTTCACTTTTCGTACCCTAACTATACCCTAATTTCAGTTTTAATACCCAATGTTTCCAAGTCATCAAAATTGATACCCAAAGTTAATGAATTTCATCCAAATGAATACCTACGTTAAATTGACCGTTAAAAGCCATTTTTGGAGGAAAAATAGACGGTAGTTTGTCTAATTAAGGGCATTTTTTGCTACTGTTTCATTCACCACACAAATTAGAGTTGAAAGAGTCAAATTGAGGAAAATTTTGCAAAGAAGGATGAATAGAAACAGAAACTGAAAATAAATTGATGAACGATGAACAATTACACTTATCAACAACAACCACACTTCAACACTTCAACGCTGAAGAGATGCCTATTGGGACATCTCAACCCTCCTTCAACGCTGAAGAGATGCCTATTGGGACATCTCAACCCCCCAACACTCAAGAGTGTTGAAGTGTTGTTATTGACAAGTGTAATTGTTCATCGTTCATCAATTTATTTTCAGTTTCTGTTTCTATTCATCCTTCTTTGCAAAATTTTCCACAATTTGACTCTTTCAACTCTAATTTGTGTGGTGAATGAAATAGTAGCAAAAAATGCCCATAATTAGACAAACTACAACCTATTTTTTCCTCCAAAAATGGCTTGACCGTTAAATTTAACGGTCAAACTAACGGGAGGTATTCATTTAGATGAAAATCGTTAACTTTGGGTACCAATTTTGATGGCTTGGAAACATTGGGTACTAAAACTGAAATTAGGGTATAGTTAGGGTACGAAAAGTGAAATTATCCCTGTAATTAACATGTGATATGATAAATTGTATTTTCGAAAATAAATAGAGCAATCAACTCTCCGGAATAGATTAGAACAAGTGTTCCATATTTAAAGACAAAAGTGGCGATTTGTACGAGTTTTGTGTAATCTATACTAATATAAAAAAAAAAAATTGGGTTCATACTCACAAACGGCGGTTAGTGACATCGTCGCACCAATTTTTTGTAAAGTTAAAAATGCCCTTCATTAATAAGATAACTAACACATTCCATCTTCCAAATTATTCATTAACTAATAAATTAGCTTTCTTTTTCTTTTTTTTTAAACATATATTAATTTATTTATTTTGCTTTTATTTCTAATATATTTTAAAATATAAAAAATTATTTATTATATATAACGTAGAAATAACGTCCCACAATAGCTCATTATATAATAAGAATTCTTACATGCAGGATGTAGATTTTGGGACAGTAGTCATGGTGAGTGAGAAACAATAAAATCCAAATGGAAAGTGAGTAAGATTTTACTTGTGTCGGCACCACAACACAATCCTTCAAATGGGACCTCAATAAGAGAAAATCCAGCTCTCTGTGAGAGTGATGACAGTGCATTATACGGTTCCTTTTTTGGGAGAGATTGATGTCGGCTACCCTATACCTTTTCCACTGTATTTTATACGCAGCTTAAATATATTTTGGTTCCCTAATTTTGATATTTTGGATTTTTTATTTTTTATTTTTTAAAAATTATAAAAGAGTCATTTAACTTTTTGAGTATCATAATTTTGGTTTTTTCAGTGTCAGATTTTATAAAAGTTGTCGGAATCAATCATATACAACACAGGTGGTTCATTTAAACTAGGGTTATTGTTCTGATTGGTTCACTTTGACCAATATGGACGAAAAAATTTAAAAAAAAAAAGACGGGGCACATGATTTATGATTTTTTTTTGCAAAATTTGGCATGAAAGGATCAAAATTGCAAAATGCCAAAAAATTATCGTACTCTTTTGCAACGCCTAAAAAAATAATGGATAAAAGTTTTAAAATTGAGATGGGCACATATTTTATTTCGGCAACTTTTGCAAAATTCGGCACCACAACTCTAGAAAAATAAAAATATAAAAGTTTTAAAAGTATAAGATAAAAAATATTTATACCTTTGATACACTACACACCGTATCTTTATACGTGTAGCTACGGTAGATATGCATGTAAACATTAAAAAGTCAAGAAATGTGAACTCCTTTTCTTTTAGTACGATCGCCGTTCTTATTCTGTCGGCTTTGGCCTTATATTCGTTTAAGTAAAACATGAAAGAGTATATGATTTGCTCTTAGAGATCTCCTCTGGATATCCCAATAAGTGCTGCTTTATGCCGACGCCTTTTCAGCTACAAATATCTTGTTTCTACCAAGTAACATATATATATATATATATATTATATATATATATATATATATAATAAGGTGGGGCTGGGAGTCGAGGCCAATACATTATTATTTAAATTTATTTGAATTATTATTGAAATTAAAGTTGAAATTTTGTATTTGAATTTAATTTTATTATTATTTTAATCGAATTCAAATGAATTTTAATTGAACCAAATATGAGGCAAACTCGAATAATTTAATTTTTTTAGTATATTTTGTTATTTGTGCACTAAACGAACTGGCTCAAGTTAAGCTCCAAGCTTATTGAGAAAAAAATTATTGCTTAAATTTGATCTATTATTTAACAAATTGAATCTAAACGAGCTTTTATCGATCGATTTATAACGAGATCGAACGGTTAGAGTTTAATTATTAATTGCATCTATCTCTGCTAAAATTTTGATCTTTTACATTCGCCTCCTCGAGATTTTCATATTTGACAATATTTTAGCCAAATTTTATTTATAAGACCACTTTTTACTAGTGATAAATAGAGCTGTCATTATTAGTAATTAGTGGTAATTAGGGTTTGGTAATTAAATGACAGTCGTATAGGAGCAAAAATTGTATGTTGTAATGATAAAGTTAGGCCAAATTCAAATTAGAATTATTTTAATTTGTAGGAGTAGAGATTTGGACTTTGTCACTGTCCATTTAATGTTAGGAATATCGCACAACATTACCTGTGATCTTCATTAGATTTTAACCACATAAATTTTTATAATTTTGACTGATTAAAATATTTTTTTAAATAAGAACGATAAATTATTATTAATTAAAATAAATTAATTATGATAATTATTCTTGTCGGATCATTACAAGTCAACAATATATTCTGATCGGTCATATCAAATAAATGAAATTTAATCACCATATACTATTACATCAGAAACAACACACCTATTATTCAGTAGATACAACATTCCACGCATAAGGCAGGGTTCGAACTCATAACCTCTAAAATCATGGGGCATCAGCTTCGTCAATTGAGTCAAATCTCATTGACAATTTTGACTGATTAAATACTAAGAGACCACGACTATGAGGTCTTGACTCATATATTTGAGTTCCATCAATGTGTGGATATTAATTTATTTTAATAATAATAGTTATTGTGAGTTATATACATATATATATATATATATCATATTGATAATTTACGTATAAATATTAATTGTTAATAATTAGAATTTATTATGTAATTATAATAATCCCTGCCTGCGTGGCGAGGGTCGACGCCTCGCTTCTAAAGAGTTAGGTTGTGAATTTGGTATTTAGTTTATTTTTAATAGTTTCATGTTGTTTATTTACTTACTTTAAATTTGTTGGTTGATTTAGAACTATCGATACTTTTTTTTTTTTTTTAAAGTTATGATGTTTCTACTGTATAGTAGGTATTATTTACTGTAATAGTAAGTGTTTTGTAAATATTATTTATCTAATATTGTTGAATAGAGTATATATAATGTATATATATATATATATATTTTAACTATATATACACTACAAGAATACAATATTTAACCATGACTAATCATCATGATAAAAAATTTATAGACATAGCAAAAAGTCATTGACCATGGCCAATGTAAATGCAACGATTGTAGCGAGAGTGACTAAGCCATGATAAATATTTTTTACTATGACTCTTAGGTAACGGTTGTTCGACTGAATAATAAGTATTGTGTACTGTAATAGTAAGTGTTGTTTAAACTTTATTTATGTCATCGTTGCATGCATTTCTCGCGAGCATATAAAAAATTTGAAAAAAAAAATTCATGAGAATAAAGAAACATAGGGTGAGAAGACAGAGAAATAATATTTTATAATTGAAAGTTTATTAAACATATAGAAATTTGTCAAAAAAAAATGAAGAAGTTTAGAGAGAAACATGGAGTAGTGGGTGAAAGAATATTTTTATAAAATTGTGAGATTATTTACAAATTTTGAAATTTCTATTTTGACCAAATTTGTTTTGAAGAAAAAAAATTAATTTGGGTAAAATAGGGTAATCTAAAATGGTACGCTCAAAGAATTTAGTATAGGATAATTTCACTTTTCGTACCCTAACTATACCCTAATTTCAGTTTTAGTACCCAATGTTTCCAAACCATCAAAATTGGTACCCAAAGTTAACGATTTTCATCCAAATGAATACCTCCCGTTAAATTGACCGTTAAATTTAACGGTCAAGCCATTTTTGGAGGAAAAAATAGGCGTAGTTGTCTAATTAAGGCATTTTTTGCTACTATTTCATTCACCACACAAATTAGAGTTGAAAGAGTCAAATTGAGGAAAATTTTGCAAAGAACGATGAATAGAAACAGAAACTGAAAATAAATTGATGAACGATGAACAATTACACTTGTCAACAACAACAACACTTCAACACTTCAACACTTCAACGCTGAAGAGATGCCTATTGGGACATCTCAACCGCCCAGCATCAAGAGATGTTGAAGTGTTGAAGTGTTGAAGTGGTGTTGTTGTTGACAAGTGTAATTGTTCATCGTTCATTAATTTATTTTCAGTTTCTGTTTCTATTCATCCTTCTTTGCAAAATTTTCCACAATTTGACTCTTTCAACTCTAATTTGTGTGGTGAATGAAATAGTAGCAAAAAATGCCCTTAATTAGACAAACTACAACCTATTTTTTCCTCCAAAAATGGCTTGACCGTTAAATTTAACGGTCAACTTAACGGGAGGTATTTATTTGGATGAAAATCGTTAACTTTGGGTACCAATTTTGATGGTTTGGAAACATTGGGTACTAAAACTTAAATTAGGGTATAGTTAGGGTACGAAAAGTAAAATTATCCCTTAGTATATATATTCATATGTTTTAACTATATATATACATTACAAAAAATGCAATATTTAACCATGACTAACTATCATGATTAAAAATACATAACCATAGCAAAAAATCATTGATCATGACCATGCAACGATTGTTGATCATGGTATCTACGAAAATGGCTAAATCATGGCAAATACTTTTACTATGACACAACCTAGCCATGATAAATAACTTTTTCTTGATGAAGAATGCATATTGTTGTATTGATTTTATTTTGTCATGGACAATAAAAATTATTTATCATAACTTTAATTCATAATTATTAAAATTATAATCAATAATTATTTTTGTAGTGATATAATCATATTTTCAAAAACTTTATCTTTGAACCATGGTGATCACAATTCAAAATTTTGGAAAAGTATGGAGCAGAATAAAACGCAAAGTATTAAATTCCCCCTCTCCACCAAGTCATCTCTCTCTCTCTCTCTCCAAACATTGGCGTTGAATGAAGGAACGTTGAAGCCATATCCAAATCCCACGTGAACTTTCAGACACCCCAATATTAACACCATTTCTCACACTCACCCTCTCTTACGCACATAATATATATATATATATACATATATATATTATAATATATTTATCATATAGTTAAGGTATAATTTAAAAAAAAGTGATTAATGACATGATTACACTTATCATGCGCATTTGTATATCTATTTGTTGCATGATTCATGCATATTTTAAAAGAATAATTATATTTAGATATTCTGATGTATAGTTTGTTTATACAAGCCATCGTTATTTTTTATGTAATTTTAGAAATCAACTATGATTTTGAAAATAAGGGTATTTTGTACAATACTATTGACTTTTTTTTAGGTGTATGTGTAATTTTCTAAAAAGCCACGGAGAGTTGGGTGTGTGTATTTGGTATTGACGTTTTAAGTGAGTCTACGTATACTTATCAAAAGACACGAATGATTTGTGTAAACAAATTATAGATTAAATGTATGACTGTAATTATTTCTATCTTAAATCTTTAAGCATAGGATCCATTTATTTTTACACTTTATTTTGTTCCTTAATATATGCCCTAGGGCAACATTATCTTATTTTTCAGCCCATATAATAGGGAATGATGCATATAGTCTTGAGGTTGACAGGCTAAACATATTTAGGTTCACATTTTTTAAAATTATGTCCTTAAAACGGTTCGTGATTCGATCGATATCTTATTGCATGAGGTACTATTCTCTTTTGTTTCGTACGAGCATCACGAATTTATTTTGAGAAACCACATTGCTAGTTGAGAAGGTTTTAGAGCTTATAAGTCACTCACGTTCATCACTTCCAATCAATGTGAGACATTTACATACATCATCAGTCCTCTAAATGAAGGGCTTGGGCACATGTCCTTATTTCTACATACGGAGCCAAATGATGTTGCTTGTGATTCTACCCTTGCCCCGTTGCATGAAGTATTATCTGCTTTAATTTTGTATGAGTCTCATGATTTGTTCTAAAAAGGCATCCCACTAGAAAGATGTGACCTTGGAACTTATAAGTCACTCATATTTCTCGTCTCTAACCATTAATGTAGGACACTTTTTAATCAATACTTTTAGTAATTCTGTCGAAAAGGTACCGGTTGCTGTTAATGTTTTTTATTTTTTTCCTTCCAATTTCTCATGGGATTGCACTTTTAGGGGTACTCTTTCTGTCAAGTGCCAAACTTTACTAACTCAGCATATTAATTTAGTCTAAAAATTTTTTAAAAAAATATGTAATTTTTATTATTTTTGAATTATTACCAACTCACTGTCCAAAATAAGAGGAAGTTTGAACTTTAGTATATAAAATTAAAAAAAAATTATAAAATATTTAAAAGCTCTAAGAGACCTCGTAACAAGCTCTTCAAAAATAATGGAGCTCATAACTTTAAGATTTTAACAACTTAAGAAAACTTTAATCATACTAATAAACATTAGTAAATAAAATATAACATCCCAAAATAATTAATGTACCCACAATTAAATATGCATATTCAAATTGAAGCTACAAATGAAATGGCTGAAAAGAACAATAATCAATTTTTAATTTTATCAAATTAAAGTGGTGAAAATGAAGTTGAAGTAATTGGTAGTGCATGAACCTTAATTTCTTCTCCACTGAAATTTTCAAATCACTGCATGACAAAATAATTTCTTACTATCAAACAATTAAACTTAATTAGTCTCTCTCCTGCCCTATTATTATTTTATACATAAATTGTGACTGAATTAATTAACCTAAGAAAGAGAGAGAGAGAGAGAGAGAGAGTTTCTTGGAAATTGCCAAGCAAGAGCAGTTGATATAAAAAGATGAGATATATAGGCAGCCATAAGCCATACACACCCCTCACCATCATCATTACTACTCAGAAAAGAGAGGAGAGCTGGAGAGGAGGGAGGGGTCAGAGTGTTCAAAGCAGCTGCAGAAGAAATTGTCCAATTAATTATCGAGGAAGCAGCAGCAAATGGTGAGAGCTCCATGCTGCGAGAAGATGGGACTGAAGAAAGGGCCATGGAGCCCTGAAGAAGACCAGATTCTCGTCTCTTATATTCACCAACACGGCCATGGGAACTGGCGTGCCCTCCCCAAACAAGCAGGTACCATTTCACTCCCAACCCTCCTCCCCCCACCTACCTATACCTTCCATTCATTAATATTTGTCTATGAAATTCATATGAAGGGCTGTTGAGATGTGGGAAGAGCTGCAGACTCCGCTGGACAAACTATTTGAGGCCCGACATCAAGAGGGGTAATTTCACCAAACAAGAAGAGGATACCATCATCACTTTACATCAATGTCTTGGCAATAGGTATTTCTCTTTTTCTCTTTTTTATTATTTATATCCCATCCTTCACCTTTTCATTCAAATTTATATATCAATTTTCATTTTTAAATTATTGTCATAACAATAAAGACTCCAACCAAAATGTTTGCACTCAACGCATACCAAATTAAGGGTTTTTTTTTTTTTTTTTCTTTTAAATGATAAGTATATGATTACATCAGTAATTGAGCCATATATTAATATCTGATCAATTCATCATTATGATAAAAAATAATAATAAAATAAGTAACAATAAACTCATATGTACATGTCTGAAATTTTAGACCAATCACATGCACGAACACCCTCGTTTTCAACCCCAATTATTTATCCCTCCACTTGCATGAATTCTATATTTCCTCCCCATTTTTCGTTTTAATTACTAAAAAAAAAAATTATAACATTACCAATAATTAGAATTTTGACCAAATTGATAAATGCATGCTCTACCGCAAGTGATTGGCTATGAGAAGATCTCTTCGATACGTAATCTAATATTTTAAGTCTACAAGTTGCAGACTCACAAGACTTGCAAATACATGAAATCTTGCATCTTTTTTATTTATTTATTATTTATTATTATTTTTAATTAATAAAAACATAAGCTCATCATAATATGACAAAAACACGAGTTTGTTTTTTCTTTGTTTGTCCGAAATGATTAATAAAGAAGAAGAAGAAAAAACTATTACTTGATCCCTTCTCTGTAGACGTGCGTGTTGGAATTTAGCGACGGAATAATCAAGACTTGCTGAAAGTGATTCTCTATAAGTGCAGTAATTAAAACATTAATTAAAGTCTCTAAATCTACAGAATCATTAAATGTTGGTTCCGGACAACTATGCACGCAGATGGTTATATCTCCTTAGGATTCTGTGTCCAATAATTAAACTCAGGCACAAGATTTAATGTTTGTCCACTCTAATTAAATTATACCTCGTTTTGCAAATTGTCATTAGTTTATAAATTAAAAGTTTGCTCAGCTCGTGCAAATATCTTATGTAACATTTTTATTAATTTTTTTTGTGGATTTCCAGGTGGTCTGCAATTGCAGCAAGATTGCCGGGACGAACAGACAATGAAATAAAAAATGTCTGGCACACCCATTTGAAGAAAAAGCTCAAAAACGATCAGTCTTCTCAGGACTCCAAGAGCCACCCAATTGTTTCAATTCCCAAATGTGACACCAAAGTTTTGGAAAATTCCAATTTGGACAAAAATGTTGTCACTAGCCCTCAACAATGCTCCAGTGAGATGTCGTCTGTGACGGATTCATCATTGGAGAAAACAGTCATCAAGAACGAAGAGATGGACTACTCGTCGGAGTATTTTCCTCAGATCGATGAGAGTTTCTGGTCAGAAGAGTTATCCAGGGAGGACGCTGATCGTCAGACGACTGATGAGAAAATTCAGTTCCAATTCCCTAAAGGGGTGGAGAGTTCGGAGAAGGATTCAAGAATTGATGATAGCATGGACTTTTGGTACAATCTTTTCATTAGGGCTGGAGACATGCCAGATTTACCTGAATTTTGAAGGGGGCTTTTTGGATGGAAAACGGAATTTGGGAGCTGGGAAATTTTGATTTTTCTACATGGGAATCTTTGACAGTTTGGGTTGACTCAAGTTTCAAATCATGGGTGCAGATTTTCAAGGATGCTTCATTTACTTTAAACAAAGAAAAGAAAAAAGAAAGAAAAGATTGTGAGTGGGGTTGATTTGAGAATTTCAGGAAAATTTTAGAGTTTGACTTAGGAATTCGGGTTTTGTACATTTAGATTGCAGGACTAGTGTAGAAAGATAGGGGCATTCTTGGCCAAATCGTCCTCCTAGTCATGTCTAACCAATGTTTTGTTAGTCAAGTTTAATGTTGTCTTGATGCCCATTTTTGAAAATTCTGCAACTTAGATGATGATGATGATGATGATGAAAATTTGAATTATGGGCTAATTTTCTTTTTGACCAAACACATTAATTTGGTTTCTTTCTTTTGCATGTTTATGTATATAGATAAATAATTAATTTATCATTTAAGTTTTTATCATTTTTTCAATTAATTATATGAAAGAAGAGAAAAGTTAAAGTAAATAATTGATCAGAGCTCATATTTTCTGAAACAACTATAATTAATATTAAATGTCCGTAAATACAATATTTTTCGTAAAAAATTTTAAAGAGATCTGTATTTTGCATAAAACGAATAAATGTATTGAGGGTATTTTTATCAATATATATTTTGTTAACCAAAATTGATTACTTGTGCACTTTCATCTACTATAGAATGATCTATTTATTTAATAAAATAATTAAAAGTTCGTTCAATATTAAGTTTGATTGAGTTGAACTAATCAAATAATAAGTATATATATTTCATTTTAATCAGATTAGAATTTTTTTAGAAATTTATATATATATATATGTGGAGTGAATTTGTATATTGTATTTGGAGATGATGATTGTAGCTTAAAGTGGGAAGATGGGACATGAGAAATCTTTTGAAGTCGGAACTCAACTGTAAAAAGATTTACATTATTTTAAACTTGGCAGTCAAATTATGCCAAACGCGTGATGCAATTATGAGTCTGGAAAATCTATCCCAGTCCACATATATTTGCATACAATCAATTATTATTACTAGTAATTTGTACACACTCTATATATATGTAATTAATTTAAAATTTAAATAATATAATTTTTATTTTTCTAAAAAAAATCTATGTATATTAGTTAAAAAAATAAAAAATATAAAAAGCTATTGAAAAAATAATAAAAGTTGTGGGAAATTATTGATAAAGTAGTGAGAGAAGAGAGAGAGAGAGTTGGAAGTTGAGAAAAGAAAAGAAAAAAAAATGTAAATAATTTTTTAAAAAAAATTAACAGACCAAAAAGATTAAGACACCAATTAAGTGCTCTTCAATTATAATAAAATATAGATGAAAGAAATCAAAATTCATGAACTAAATAAATTTACATAATAAAATAAATAGATTTATTACATCTAGATCCTTTTTACTTATTCCTAAATCAACTTTAAAATTATACTTTTACTCACTCTAAAAATTCTTCATCTATACCTGAATTCATTTGACAGGATTTTAACAAAAAATATTGATAGTAGAGAAATTACATAAATTTTAATTTACCCCTCATTTAACATTGCATGTAGTATTTTTTACACTTATAAAAATATATTCCTGAATTATATATAGTTGGTGGATAAAAAGTAGTCGTTTGTGAATGAAAAATTATTTTTTCTTTATTTTCGATATATGAGGTGAAGTGAGAATCGTTGTTGATATATTTTTTGAAGCATTCGATGAAGTATTTGAATAAGATACTTTCAAAAAATAGATAAAACAATAATGCTAACATCAATCCATATATAGGAAGTAAAAAAAAACACCAAAAAATTACTAGTTTTTACATTCATCTATGGTTACTTTCTATGCAATGGCTATATTTTCGGAGCAATATTTTTAGGTACCCTTTAACTTTATAAATGTTACATGAAAGTATAAAACTACTACAGAGGAATGTTGAATTAGTTGTAAAATTAAAATTTTATGTATTTATTTTAACGTCAATATTTTTTGTTCAAGCCCTAATTGAAGGGATAAATTTTGTTCAAGCCCTAACTGAAGGGGATCAAACGTAAATGAAATTGTTTTTCAGTAGGGAGTGTAAGTGTTATTTTAAAATTTTTTTGAAGAAAAATATAATTTCATGTATTTAGAAGGGGTCTAAGTATAATTAACCATAAATTAATGCATATATAGAATAGATATGAGGCAGAATAGCTCTGCTGTAAGAGATAATAAGTTTTTAGAGAAAATTTCCTATCGAAATTTAATTTGACATAATTAAATTAATTTTAGAGCAAATGTAATATATTTGTCATTTGATTGATTATTTTTCTAAAATGTACACCAATTATACAATATATATATTGCACTTGTCATATAATTAATTTGTATTCGATTAAATTCAATCTAAGTTAGAATTTTTCATTTTCCTAAGTCATACACACTGAATTTAATTCAAAAACTAGTATTTGTGGTACACATTATGTGTGTGTAAATTTTATAATACTATTTAAAATAAAATAATTTTAAAATATTTTTATTAAATAAAAACACGTTTTTTATTTTCTTTTATAGTGAAAAGCTAAAATATTTGAATTTGCAAAATAATAAGTTGGTAAGTGTGTCAACTTAGAGCAGTGGCAAGTTTCGATTTGTATAGTCAGGTGAATTCCTCAGGACAGTTTCAGAGTTTAAACAATGTGTACGGCCCCAAATATAACCCAACAATAAATAATAGCAGAACAAATTCCATGTTATGGATTTCAATCTTCTTAGATGCGAAGATACTTTTTACATTATGTGAATGTTTATTTCATTTTTATGTAAATTATTATAGTTTATTTATTGTCATATTCATGTATTATTTGAATCGACAATCATTACAATTCATTATTAAATGTTCATAATATATTGTCGTATTAACTAAATCAATGTAATACTAAAAAAATATAATAATAAATAAACAACATCTGTCAATAAAGCCTAGCTCAATTAGCAAAACTAAAGTCTAATAATTTTAGAGGTCACAAGAATATTGCCTGTTGTATAATAAAAATGAATTGTTCATCACTCTTACCTAAAAAAATAAACAGCCAATGACCCACATATTTAACTAGAACCCAGTCACCTGATGGTAAATATGATCCATTCCATTCCAATCCAATCCAAATGATGTACCCAAATTCGCATGAAAAAGACAGACAACATATACAGGATTGGTAAGAAGATTAAACCTTTGTAATAAAAATTAAGGTTATTATCAAGGCATCATCAAACGCCATTTCTCAGCCAATATCCCAATCACATCATTTCATCAAAATGAAAAGATATTTGTCCTTCATGATCGCAATGTCTATTAAATTGGAAAGTGTCCTCATACACAAAGTTCATGAGAATGATTCATAGAAGCAGCTTCCATTGAGCAAGAAATAACAATAGCATTATTCAAAACTGTAGCCTACTTCTGCTGCCAGAGGATGGAAAACTTTTTGCTTTCGCCAAGAGAGGAAATTAAGAGAGGCAAGAATATGCCAGAGCTTTCTCCTCACTGAGCTCTTGAGCCGTCAAATCCAACTTCTTCCGCGAAAATTCATCAATAGGAAGTCCTGGAATATAGTAAAACAATTACGTCTCTAGTGCTACAGATATATTCAACACCACACACACCCATGCATACACATGATTCATCGAATCATTAAATGCTTTAGGAATGTATCCTAAGTGCTAACTGAATTGAAACAAGTGGTATATATATGTGGATATTATTAAGAACTCCAACTAATCAAAGCAGAACAAACTGATGCTTTCATTCACATTCTCACCTTGAACAATAGACCATTCTCCATTTTTGCAAGTGACTGGGAAGGAATAAATTAGTCCAGCTGGAACATTGTATGAGCCATCAGAGTATACACCCATAGAAACCCAAGTACCCTGGAATGTGCAACACAAGGATCAGAAGAATTAGAATCCACTCGATAAAGAGGTCATCAATGTAAAGCAAACAAAAATAGAAGACATAAGGAAAAAGATTACCTCTGGAGTTCCAAGGACCCAATCACGAATATGGTCACAAGCAGAACTAGCAGCAGAAAGTGCACTAGAAAGCTTTCTAGCTTTGATAATAGCAGCACCACGCTGTTGGACAGTAGTTATGAATTCCCCGTTCAACCTAACATGATCAGGAAAGAAACATTGAAGATATGTAATAAGCTTGGGGTCACCAAAGAAGAATCCCATGGGAAAAACAAGGGGAATGCGACACTGGAAACCAAATTTTAGCTAACTATTATACCATTCGTCATTAGCAACAAGCTGACGGACAGGCTTCTCTCCAGCTGGAGTTTTGACAATGGAGTGGTTGACATCAGGATACTGTGTTGAGGAGTGATTTCCCCAAATAATGACATTTTTAACATCAGATACTTGAACATTCAATCTCTCTGAAATCTGTCCAAGTGCCCTGTTATGGTCCAATCTAGTCAGACAAGTAATGTTCTTCTCTGGATAGATGGAGCAAATTCTTTCAAAATCAATGCATTGGTGTTGGCCGGATTAGCAACAACCAAAACCTGGAGTGAAATATACAACAAAGAGTGTAAGTTGAAATCTGAAACAAAGTACAATGTCCTCTAAAATTATTACTCTAAAAATCTCTCTCACAGAAGCAGATCTCCAGGCATCAGAACTATCAAGCATTACCAATAAAATTTTGCTGTTAGGGAACATGCTAGGATCCATATTCTCACAGATCAAGTTCCTTTTTGTGCCTTTCAGCATCAATATGCTGTCACTTAAAATTTAAAGGCCATGAAGCTGGGGAATCATCACCTTGCAATTAGCAGCAGCATGCTTCTCAAGAGCAGAAGCTTGGGACTTGTAGATGGAGACATTCTTGGACATCACATCTTTCCTCTCCATGCCTTCTTTCCTTGGGAATCCGCCCACCATTACAGCAACATTGACACCAGTGCAAGCTTCAACAGCATCAGTTGTAGCAACAACACCTGATCCAAACATCAGAAGAACATACAGATAGGTAAGTTAAAAAATCCCTTTAGACCACATTTCATAAGGCATATAAGCAGTCAAGTGAAATGAAATTTTGACAACAGAAAAAGTGGGTAAACCTAGAGGATCAACCTTTCAGAAGAGGAAATGCTGCATCTACCAATTCCATTTTAACTCCATTTAGCGCCTCAGCAGCAGGTGGAATATCCAGCATGTGGAGAATAACAGGCTGGTCCGGGCCCAACATAACTCCCCTAGCAATCATGGGAACAAGAGCATATCCAATTTGCCCTGTAAAACCATCAAATTCACTATCTAAATGCTCTACATGAAATCCAAGAAATATTCTGGTATAGGTAATACTAGCACAATTTGTAGAATTGGCATCCTGGGAATGAAGCAATGGTATCACACAACCTCAGTTAATAAGAGTGAAATTGCTCGTCAGCATGCATAGGCCACAGTGACTTGATGCATGTTTCTTCCTGAACTAGGCTCAATCGACTCATATTGACCAACGGAGTTATAATCCAAACATGATAGTAACACTCTTAAGCATGTGCACCCCAACCTTCTCTGCCCCCAACCCCCCAAAAGTTACTCCTATTTTCAACGAGGAAGAAGAAAAAGAAACAAAAGGAAATTTCTGGACAAAATCCGAAACTCCATTCCATTCAGCACTGAATTCCCAATGTAGATATTACCATAGAGATATTACATACAATGCGGGTAAGAATGACAACCAAAGCACCTTCAGTAAAATGCATGAAAGCTTAGGATGTAGAGAAATAACACTTTTTACTTCATTTCATTTCTGTCTTAAACTTAAAGAAGAAAAAGAATACATATGCTAATTGCATAATCAGCAAACTAATCAAAGTCATAAAAGCCAGTTCATTTCAAAATAAAAATATAAGTTCTCAAAGTCTTCTACATTAATATACCGCCTCAAATCACATTACTAAGCAGTATGTAAAGGAGAACAAGAAACAATACGGATCTCCTTGTGTAAATCAATTATACCCCAGCCCTCATCCGCGAAAAGCAAACAATCAGCTACAGCATAACCATCAACATTTTGGTGTAACTGACCAAAACTGACTCGAAATATTGAAAAAGAAAAGAATCTGTCATTCAACCTTACAAGCCTCATCATCCATCCTTACAATCATTTCAAACTAAAATGAAAAGGCCATATCTCATTGCAGCACGTATTAAAGTTACAAGGAAAATTAAATCAGAATAAACCATTCTTCAGCAATTATTAAGATACATACAACACAAACATCATCCAAAAACTTCACTCCCAATGCACCGAAATCTATACATATTGTTGAGTTTGCCCCAGTGTTCCTACCATCAGCTTGTCCCAGTTCACATGAGGAAATAATCATCTTTGCAGTCATCTCTAGCCTAAAGTCGCACTCTCTGTTTTTACGTTTTTTCTTCCTTTTCTTGTACATAGTTTGCTTTCTTGTGGTGCTTAGTCAGCTACTGACGTGGCAAGATAGTTAGGTAGTTAGAGATATTTTGTGCCCAAGCTATTATTTAATCCCCCTTCTCTGTAATCTTCAAAATATACTATAGAAATCAATTTTTTCAGTTTTACAGAGAAACAACCATGGCATTGCTTAACTGCTGCGTCAATTTTGGTGTTATTTGTGTGTGTGAAATTCAGCACATATATCCACGATCCAACCAATCAATCGACAGCAAACAATGATCTATGAAAACCATATGAGATAATAAAAAAAAACAAATAAATAAAAAAACAGACGCAGCAATGGCCTGCGCATGAAGCCGTACCTGCGGCGCCGGTGACGAGAACTCGGAGTGGTTCTTTTGCCATTTGTACGATAGATCTGTGATCCGGAAAAAAACGATGGCACCGAAGAAAAGTTTCGAGGGACTCGAGAGAGAGAGAGCAGTAGAAATGGAGGCTGGTGCTCGAGGAGAGTGTGACGATATTTATAAGCAAAGTTTTTTCTTTTGCCAAGGAAAATTTTAACATTCCAAGGACGGCTAATACGACGTCGTACCGTGTATCATTTCCCCTCGTGACTTGTGACGTTGCGGACTTCTGGCCAAAAAACATATGTAACTAAACAAATAATTTAAGTAAAATCCCCACAATTTGTCTACCCAAAAAATAAAAAATTCTTTGACTTGATGCTATAAATACAAGAAGTTGACTATTAGTACATTTACTCTAATTTTTCTAGGTATAATTATATTTATATTCATAGTATATTATAAATTGTCCGTTCATACAATCATTTTTATTCTTTTATAATTATACATATATTTATCAAAAACATCAATATCATTCACATAAAATTTTCTTATTCTTTAAAAAATTACACATACACCTCCTGAAAATATCAGTAACATCGCATAAACTACCATTACTTTATAACTTTCAAGAATGATTTCTGTAATTAAGCATTAAACAAGAGCGGATTGCGTAAAGAACCCATAAATCAAAAAATATAAATGTTTGTATGTTTAATTTTTGATGTTATAATGATTTTGAATTAAAAGTTTTGTAATTTGGAGCAAAATATTGTAGACAAGTTATTAAAAAAGCAATGGGGGGAAGAACAGTTTTGAGTTAGAGAGTAGGGACATCATGAGAGGAAGAATCTCTTCAAGTGTATTTTGAGGCGTAAGCAAAGTAACATACCTCACCTCACCTTTAAACGACTCTACCGGTTGTTCAAATAATTTCTCCCTTTTTTTCTCTTTTTCCCCCCCTTACCTCTAAGTCAAATATAATTGTTTTAGGGCTTCGGATGTGAATAATAGAAAATAACACATTATAACTCGGTTTTTCTTTCCTTCCACACAAACACACGCACTGGCGGCCGCTCCCCTCCTATGAGATTTGGGTATAATTATATATAAATCCTTATGATTTAGAATATTACATTTAATATTTTTGAATTTTGCTTTCGTCTAACAAATAAGTCCATCTGTTAGTCAAAATTTATCGATTTTGCTTATATTAACAAGAAAATTAAAAAAAAAATCTATTTCTACCCCAATTGATTTATTGCAAGTCAAATAAATATTTTTATAATCAAATTACTCTTATATATCTTCACGTGCTAATGCATGCGAAGAGGTATATCTTCACTATTATAAGGATAATTAAGTTGAAAAAAAAATATTTGACCTGTAATAAGTTAGTAATAAATCAATCAATAGTAAATCTCAATTTCATTCAATTTTTATTAATATCGATAAATTTAATAAATTTTAAATAATAAAAGAACTTATTTATTAAATAGAAGCAAACTTCGTGGTAGGCTGTCCGGTTGGCGTTGGTGGTGGAAAAGATTGTTGAATTTGGTTTGTTGATAATGTGGAATAATTGGCCCACTTGGTCTGAAATAATTGACCCACTATAAGCCTAAACCCACTAAACTTATCTATGGAAGTGGATAGGCCCATTTCCCAAGAAATCTCCATCGTGTACAAACATAAAACGCTCATCTAAACTAATATAAAAGTAATATTTTTCTTACCCATAAGTGATAATCTATGATGATACTAACTTTTTATTATAATATTTTTAAGTTTTTTTTTTTAAATATGATGTTGTTGTTATATATTTTTTAATTTACAATATATGTTAAAATTTAAACACTATTTATATATATATATGTAGAGACTGGGTTCCACGACAACTAATATAATAAAATAAAAAAACATAACATGTAACCAACAAAAAAAAGAAAAATAAAATAAAATATTTTTTATTCTTTTTCGTGTTTTAAGGGTTAAAATACAATTTATGTCCCTGTGTCGGATGAAATAAGCCAAAAAAAAAAAACTATGTAGAAAATAATACAGCAATTTATCCTCTGTTTTTAAAAAAGCAGCAAAACCCCCCTTGGCTAGTTTCATGAATGACACACGCTTTTATTTTTCAAATTTACAATTTAATATAATATTTATGCTTTTATTTAAAAATCATTAGATTCTAATTTCAATTTAAGGTCCAAATCGAACTAACTCACAAAACTCGCAATCCAGCTAGACTCAACTACCACCCATAGAATGGGCTACATTCGCCTTTTAGATAGCCTTCTTATTAGAACACATCACTTAATGAACTCAATCGTGAATTATTGAAAAGGGGACCCAATAAAATATAGCACGTTGATATGCAAGGTGACCCCCAAGTTTAAGAGGCCGACCCTTGCATTAATGAGTTGTGGAAATAAGTTGAAGACCTGCACGGACAGGCAGGTCGGGTTTCAGCGTCAGCACTTCGACAATCAAATTAACTGAGTATGCTATATCGGAAATCAAGAGTACTAAATGAACAGATAAGAAACCTTAAAGCTAGGCATGTACCCGGCTGTGGGCTGAGTTTTCTAAGACCTTTTTGCTCAACAGGCCCTTTTGGGCCTATCCTTGATTGGGCCTTGGCTTGCCCCTTCTATTCATACGTTAGAGCCCACATCATTCACTCTCCTAGTCCAAATATTCTTTTTTGGTGGGAACATTTAAACTTTGAATGTTTGGATTTTAATCTAAGCTGCCCAAAAATTGCGTCCCTTCACCTACCCGCCTTTGGATACACCGCCTCCTTGATCAAAGATTCATCCCTCCACTCCATTCTATTTTATTACAAATTCTTGCTCAAACCATCTGTTTTTGTATTTATTACAACATATACGTTCTAAATGTATTTATTGTAAACATACATAATGAAATATTCAACTGAAATGAATAAAACGATCAATTTATACACAACGCACATTAATATTTCGTCTACTTAAAAAAAATAATTCAATAATCCAATCCTAATTTCCACCTATAGAATCGAGGCCTATACAAACAATTACACTTTGACAAATACCTCAAATCGTATACCATACCAAACCAATACGTATAAAACCCCAAAATAAAAAAAAAAATGCAACCCTTCAAAAAATTGGGCATCCAAAAAACAACATACAAACAAGAAAGAAAAAAGGCATCAACCTCTGTATCAAAACCTTCAAACCTCTGCAAAAGTTGCAAGAAAAAGTATAATTTCCTTTCTTTAAGCACTTCGTTTCAGCATCTCCTCAAACTCAAGAATAGATTGTTCCCTTTCAAGTTTCATGTCCTGTCGGAATTTAGCTATGAACTCCTCAGCTCTTTCATCAACGCCTTTAAACTGTGGGATCATAGGAAGTTTCCATTTCTCAGCTGAGCCAGAACTCTCACCAGCTAATTTCGCTTTTCCTTTCCCCACAGGCGCCGATCCCTTCTCATCATCTCCAGGAATCTTGGCCCTCACTTTATCCTGGATTTGAATCTTTCCACCACGATGAGTTTCCACAGCCGATCCGGGCCTGGATTTATTGTCAGATACGGAAGTACTACTTGATTCAGCCATACCTTCTTTAATCTTTCCTGGTTCTGCTAACGTGACAAGCCCTGGAAACAGTTTGTCCACGTAAATGGGGGAGTAGCTGTGGCCGACGTGGTGGCGGTAGAGGTGGAGATGGCGGTGGGAACGAGGCGGAACGGCCCGTTTCGTTATACCAAGAACTTTTCGATGAAGAAAACGGAATATGGATTGCCAAGCAATCGAGCAACGCTGTCCTAAAGCTGTGATTGTCGCAATTACAAGCTTTGAATCACGTAGTTTTGATTGGAGACGGTTTCTCAAGCTCTTCCACGCTTTTCTAGCGGGTTGGAGCTTTTTGGCCAGGTTGAAGCTGGACATGCAAGTTTGTATTGGTGAAAATTTGAGTTTTGTAAGAGAGGATTGCTTTGATTTGGAGCAAATGAGAAGAGGGGTCAACATTTATTTGCGACGGAATGGTATGAGAAAAGTGGATCCGTCGCCAGGCTGGATTGGATCATTCTTGGAAAATTATTTGGGTACATTGTCATTCTTTTCTTGTTCAATATTTTTAATAATAGTACTACTTTTTGACACTATTAAGTAAGGAAGAAAGTCCAAGTGGATCCGCTCCTCTTTAAACACTTAATTACAAGAAAATAGTATTTGAATATTTGGTTTCGAGTTTATATTTTATTTTAATAAAAAATATGGAGTATTGTGTCATTTTTATTATTTTTGTGTTGGATTAACAGTCTCGTGACTTCTTTGTTATTTATTGGCGGAAAAGTTATGTGAAAACTGAAAATGAGAGAATTTCTAATTTATGAGATTTAACGTGAAAAAATCGCAACAACTGGGATTATATATATTGAAAATGGGACTAATTTATGAAATTGAATATACGAATTTTCCTTTGGGAAAATAAGCAATCTAGCTTTATTCGGGATTGTTGTGTCTTTACTAATTCAATTTGCGGTGACTTTCATTTTTCGACCTAAATTTATTTTGACCTTATTCATTAATTACAAGAGTCCAAATATTCAATTGTTACTTAATCACATTTTCTTACCAATCTCAACATACCTCATTTTTTGACATGTTGAGGTTGGAGAGAAAAAATAATACCAAGCGGTGATCAAATATTTAAGCTTTTATAATTAATAATAAATATAAAATAAATAATATACTAGTCCAAACATGAAAATCATTACAAATCACGGTTGTAAAACACAACAAAGCAAGAGGGGCTTAAATGTTTTTTTTTTTTTTTTTTTCTAATAAATTAAGAGGGGTTTTCTACCTATCTTAATGACATTTTTGGAATTAACCCACCCTTTCATATTCTTTCTTTTTCTTTTGAGTAAAAGTTCTGTAATTAATATATTCTTTAATTCATTAAATATTGTTGAAAAAAAAAAAATAGAATACTTACTTGGAAAGTGGATGGTGGAAGGCTAGCTAAAAAGAGAAATTGGGTCCAATATGTACTATCCAATTATGCTTAATTTTGATAGGGGAAGGGCCAAAAGGCACATGGATTGCTTTCCTACTTTCATTTCCATGCTTTCAATTCATAACCAAATCATTGTCAATTAAAATTTGGGCAAATAAAAAAGTCATTATTGTAGACAAGCGTTCCATATTGGTGGTAAATAAAAAGTTTAAGTGGTTTACAAGCCCTAAAACCTCATTTCCATAGCGAGCTGCCTTTTCAGAAAAAATTCGTGAGACTTATACAAAGTTAGAGCGGACAATGTCTCGCGCAACGGACATCAATCGAGTCGCAAGCCGCATCAGTCACCAAGAACTTATGTTGATGCACACTCTTGAAATGTCAAAACAAGAATAGATGGTGTTTCGAAAAAATTATAATTTTTTAAAAGGGTTTAGAATATATGGATATCTGATTAAAATGTAAAAGTTGATAGTGTTTGGAAGTAATAGTTATAAAAAAATCTGGAGGTATTTGGTAAAAAAAATTGATGTATCACTAATTAATTTGTGAAATTATCTAACCATCTTAATAAATGAGTGGATTTTAGCTATTAATGGAACGAAATATTTTCACAATAAATAATAAATAGTTACGGCAAAAAAATCATAAAAATATTCAGCTTAACGAAGATCTCTTAAGCTGTAATAAGAACATTAGCATCAATTTACAGCTTTTAGCATATTTAGCTTTATTGAAATAGGCAAATTATATTTCAAAATACCTTCATTTAACTTAATTTAAATTATAATTTAAAAAACACTTAGTTTAAGAATTTACAAAGCCCCCTAATATGTGTATTGGCATAAATTTACCACTAATTTTAGATGAAAACTAAAACAATTAAATATATATATATATATATCGCATTTCATTGTCCTAAAAAGTAATATATAGTGAGAATCAACGTTGTCCCGTCGACAGGTTCTCAATGTGCAAAGATGTATTTTTAAAAAATAAAATATGAGATGTTTTCGAAAATAAAAGAAGCAATAAATTGGTGATTCGAATTTATCATTAATATCATAATAAATATTCTAATAAAAAAATTCCAATATCGGGTACCCCAAATTTACAATTTAATGAAGGGATAATTACACGGTCTTTCTTTAAAATTCGGTATAATTATAAATAAACTCTTTGAAAAATTGCATTTACTACCCTTGACGACATTTTTCATCCAATAAATAAAATTCTTTCATTAATTAAAATCCACTCTATTTGCTAATATTAACAAAAAAATTGAATAAAAAATCATATTTACCTCAGATTAATTTATTACTAACTTAATACAGGTCAATAATTTTTTTATGATTAAATTACTCTTATAAGGGGAAGATGTAATTCATCATATGCATTATCGTATGTGACGATATATAAAAATAGTTTAATTATATATATATATTATTTCCCACAAAGTCCATTGGCTGCGGAATGCCAACTATGTATGGAGAAGCAAAGCATTCCAAGTTGTAAAGTTGCAGGGCAGGCAAGCAAGAAAAGCAATGGCCATTGTTGTCTTTGTCTCCTTTACAGCGCGGTGCCCTAGTTGTCTTCATCCATTTTTGACCAGTTTTTAAAACGGACCAAATATAATTTTAAATTTAGTATTTCTAAATTTTAATCAATCTAAGACAATGTTTGTGTGCACTTCAAAAAAATACTTTTCAGCTTTTGATTTCAAAAAAATACTTATAAAATGTTTGATATACCGGCTTCTACTCCTAAAACGGCTAAGAAAGTACTTTCAGGTCAAAATTTAGAAAGCAGTGAAACAAGCCATTGAGAACCTGGAAAAGGTCGAAGAGAAGCTGAAAGGGAAGAGGTTCTTCGGAGGGGACAGAATTGGACATGTGGATCTAATGATGGGCTTCATTTCCTACATGTTGCCTGCTTGGGAAGAGGTCGCCGGGGTCAAAATCTTGGATGCCCGGAAATTCTCAGCCGTCGATGCCTGGTCGAATGATTTCCTCAATCATGAAGTGATCAAGGCTGAATATCTGCCATCCAGGCCTGAGACCGTCGCTTATTTACAAGGGCGACGGAAAGAACTAATTCCTGTTTATGCCTCGAATTGACGGTAGACTTAAATATAAATTCGAGTCGATTTAGGGTGGGGAGCTGTAACATAATAATACTAAATATCAAGAATTATTTCTGAAGCCAAAATTAGCAAAATTCCACTTAGTAAAAAAAAGGGTTAATTACATTTTATCATTCAAATTATGACCGTTTTTACACTTTGACAATAATTTTTTTTTTTTTTTTGTCAACTTTACCATCTCAAATTAAAAAAGATATCTTTTTTGTTATAGTTTGTGGTCAAAGTTAAGAAAATATTTTCAAATATGAGCCAACCTTAATTATGACCAATATTTCCTCTTTTTTTGCCGGGGCACGTGAGTTTTTCCTCCCAAAGGGGGTAGTTAACGGTAATGTGTAAGGCATATGGTCTCTGCTGTTAACTTGTAATAAAAAAAATGTATTTTCGTATTTTATGGTATCAAAAGCGACACTCGTCATAATTGAGGTACCAAAATCAATAATGACCTTCTGTAATGATACCAAAAAAATATTTTTCTCTCTATTTTTACATCTTGGTTGTGATTGCATGGCAAATTTCCGTTGGTTGATATTATCGCATAAAATTTGTCTTACTGCATGTCTTTTTGTGTGTGTATACGTAAGTTGATAAACTATATTTATTGATTCAATATTCGATAAAAAGCAAACTTTCAATCGATTTTCATCAATTAACCGAAAATTATACACCCCAAATAGATATCTAATATGAATGTGTGTGTAACGAGGTGGTTAGATGTATTTTTAAAGAGAGGAAATCATAATTGATAATGCAGTTGATATATTAAAATTTAAAACAGAGAAATTATATGATGGATTAATAAAATAGTATCTAAATAACCTTTTATGTAATTATAAGTAAGGGTGAGCCATGATGTATACGTACAAAGATATACTAATAGATTATTAAAATGCAATCATTCTATTCTAAATTCTAATATATATATGTATATGTATATATATCTTAAGTAGTCATAAAAATCTAGTTCATAATATAATCTTTTCTTAATAAAGAAAAATAATACAGCACTAGCTAGTAACTCTTGACCATAATTTTTAAGAATAAATTACAAAAATATATTAATTTAATACCACTAATAATATTTTTTAAACACAATTTTTATCAACTAATTAACTCAAATATATTCTCATTATTACACAAAAACTTATACGAAATTAAAAACATATATTTCTCACCAAAAATTAAAAATTAAGAAGGAAGACAAAATCAAATTGAATATTGAATCTTAACCTAGAGTGTAGAATCAAGAAAAGACAAATAAAAGAAAAATATAATCACACGACAAACTCCACTATTCAACAACTTTAATTTCATTTTGATCTATGTGATATGAAAAATATCAAAAAGTTTTTTATGAATTTTTAAATATAAAAAATCATCCTTATATTATGAACAATAATTCATATAACCCTGATCAATTTGGTCTCAAGGGGATTTTTTAAATATTTTTTCATATGACAGTGGGTGTAATTGATATTTTATTTTTCTCAAAATTTTTCTTTTAACATTTTTAATATTATAAGGGGTCTTTGAATTTTTCCGTATACTTTTTTTCCTCGAAAAATCCATAGTCAAAATATCTTGCCCCCCAAGATTTAACTTGTCCTAGAGAATTACCTGACCTTGTCCAATTGAACAACTGTTTCCAGGATGCTTCCAACGTTGACCAAAAGGATCACACATCTGAATGCAAACAAAATCTCGATACTATATAAACCAAGAGCTAAAACCAATTGAATATATATCCCACAAAAATGGAGAAGAAGAGGGATGAGAGTAGTAGTGTGAAACTCGTAGGGTTTTGGGTTAGCCCATTTGTTCACAGGGTGAGATGGGCACTCAAATTCAAAGGCATTGAGTATGAATATATAGAGGAAGATATCTTCAATAAGACTCCTCTCCTCTCCGAGCTGAACCCTTTGTATCAAAAAGTGCCTGTGCTTGTTCACGATGGAAAGCCGCTCTCTGATTCCTCCATTATACTGGAGTACGTCGATCAGAAATGGAAGCCCAACCCCTTGTTGCCCGACGACCCTTACGAAAGAGCCCAAGCCCACTTATGGGCTAGATTTGCCGATGAGAAGGTACATGGCATAAAATACTCTTCTTTCTATGTATTTGATAACAAATAAACATACGTGAATTCTTGTCCGATTTGGAAAATATCATGCCATAGGGATAATTTAGTCGTTTCAAAGGGTATTTATGTATTCTCAAAATAACATTTGAATTGCAGTGGCAAATGTGTGATCCTAATCATACGATGTAATGACACCACATAACTGCTCTGAGCATATATGTAATAATTTCGTTGTTCATCAGGTTCTTGAATCAGCATGGCTTGCGCTCTGTTCAGAAGGAAAGACGCAGGAGAGAGCAGTGAAACAAGCCATTGAGAACCTGGAAAAGGTCGAAGAAAAACTGAAAGGGAAGAGGTTCTTCGGAGGAGACAAGATTGGACATGTGGACCTAATGATGGGCTTCGTTTCCTACATGTTGCCTGTTTGGGAAGAGGTTGCCGGAGTGAAAATTCTGGATCCCCTGAAATTCCCAGCCGTAGCTGCCTGGACGAATAATTTCCTCAATCATGAAGCCATCAAGGCTGAATATTTGCCGTCCAGGGCTGAAACCGTCGCTTATTTCCAGTGGCGACGGAAAGAATTAATTCCTGTTTATGCCTCTTACAGTAGATGGTCTAACAAATAAAATCGGATACAAAGGGTATGTTAGAGAATAAATCGAAGTCGAATTCATTAGAATGAGTACGAGAGGTTAACAAAGCATGTAATTGCTTGAAGCAGTACATCTGCCTGTGGTAGTACAGAGGTTGCGTGCCAAGGAAAATCTTATCCACAACAAAATTTATTTAAGTTCATTGTATCAAAAAAAAAAAAAAAAAAATCTTATAAAAGTTTAAATATAAAAAATCATTGTGTTATAAACAATTATTTATACAACCCCTAATCAACCTGGCCTCAAAAGGTTTTTTGAATTTTTTTTTCCTATAATAGGTTTTCTTTGCGGTTTTCTTTTTAACATTCCCAATATCACAGTAGAGGTCCTTGAATTTTCCCCAAAAATAAGTTATATCTATTTTATATAAATCTTGTATGCCCCCATCTCTCTTATTATAATTGTTCGTCTAGAATTTTCAGTATTTTGGAAAAATGTTTAGTATTGCTTGTTGTTAGTAATGTTCTTGCAAATAAGTTTTTTTTTCTTAATTATTAAATTATTTTCAATATTTTACTTTAATTTAATAACTTCATATTTATTTGAGATTTATGAACATTATTATAATGATTCAATTATAAATTTATGAGGTTTAATAAGTATTTAATCATTACAATTTATGTATTCATATGATCCGGCCTATTTATAATTGAATTTATCATAATTTTATAAGTTTTTATTAAGCCATTTAACTTTTCGTAATAGTCAAATTCGTTACAACTATTTGGGTCACTACGTTTCTCCTTCAACACATTGAGAAAGAAATCTTTGTATGATTTTTCAAAATACTACTTACACTTTCATAAGTGTTTGAGAGTTTTGGCAATGTGACTATAGATTGGTTCATAGTCTCTTTATTGTTGTGCCTAAAGCCAAAGTCAGTCGTTAGTACCTTCACGTAGGAAGGTAATTATAATTTTAAAACAGCGACAAATGTCATGATTATCTATATAACTTTCTAATTGCAAATTTTATTTATTTTATTCCATTATTTTATATATTATAATAAGATATTTTATTGATACTTATTAGGGGTGTCGAGATGGGTTAAGACCCATGGATTTCAACCCAACCTAACTATTGGGTTAGTTATATTTTAAAACAAGTTTATATAGGTGATAGTTTGATAAATCTATATTTTATTAGGGTTGGATATGAACTGTTAGTGTGTCGAATACGAGTTGTTGATGCTCCAATATGAGTTATTAATCGTTCAACCCATAAAATAAAATAAAATAAACTACAACATCTATGTCCCTTCTAATTGGACACACTCATAATTCTCTTTCTGTACACACACTCACACGCTCATATTTATTTATTATTTCAAAATAATTTCAGTCATTTACTTTATATTTTTTTTGTGATTTTTTTTAATTTTATATTACAATTTGTGATTCGGAAGATGATAAAGATGAAAATTGTCTCTCAACGATATATAATATTGGATTACATAGCTCAGTCTCAGTGTTCATTCAAGATAAGCATTAAAAATTTTGTAAATTATTTTGATAAATATAGTATTTTGTTAGATCCTTAGTAGAATTTTTTACTTTATGATTTAGTAAATGAATCTTAATGTACTCAGTTATTAGTCAGAAATGACGCGTCATACAAATTTAGTCATATTCCATTACAAACACTAGCTAGCTACCTTTTTTTTTTCTTATAGTTCGTAACTTCATACATTGTCCTTTTTATTTTTCATTGTGTAAATTTTTTGAAATATTTAGGATTCAAATTAATAAAATAGTATATATTAATCCGATCTAACTTGTTTTGGGCTCGTTCATTTAAATTCAATCCATATTAGACCTGATTCATTTGGACCCAACCCAAACTCAGCTCGACCCACCCATTTACCATCCCTAATACTTGTATATATTTTGCAATAATCTATATACAAATCACATAATATCCACGATATATATATATATATATATATATATATATATCTCAGGATGTTGCTATTATAATTTTATCTGAAAGTTGAAACATGGTAATTATTTTTTAATTATATTCTAACTTAAAGCAGAAAAAACAATTGGACATTTGGACCTTGCACTTGGATGGGCCACCTAAACTTCTCCAGATTTTGAGAATATTAATTGGGTCCGGCTAGATTCCTTGACCTATTGAAATCATATCATATTATTATATTGAAAATAAGGAGTTTTGACTAATGATTTTTATTTTACAATTGATTTTTTTAATATTTTTATTTTTATTTTTATATAAATTGACTTGATACGAGATAACAAACAAAATCATTAGTGAATACAAAATATAAAATTTTAATTTTAAAAAATATTTTTATTTAGTAGTATCAATTCAATTTAGAAAGTGAATTACAAATAATAGAAGTAAATAGTTTATGTATCAATTAAAATAATTATTATCAATTTATTTTTAAAATTTAATTGTATAATATTAATATTTCAATGACAGAAACATAAACAATATCATGAACTTAATATTTTTATGATTTATTATAATAATATATTTATACACATGCATCACACGTCACACATCGGATTGAATTTTTTGTTATAAAATTCATTTTATCTTCTATTTCGTTCAACATACAGACATCATATATATATATATATATGTGTGAATGATATTAAAATAAAATTTACAACAGAAAATACAATCCTACAGAGCATAATCGCCACATAGGCATTAGGTGTAAGAAGAGCAGCATTTCCGGACATGCAAACTCATAACAAAACAAAAGCCCATGCACAACAGATAAAGCCAAATGTCACTCGTTTCCCACCATCTCACACTCTACGTGTCGACCTCAACCCACCAATTTCAACTATAAATCCCCACCTTTCTCTATTCCCCGCTTCACATCCATCATCAGCCCCCCTCAATCCCTGCACCTCCAAACATGGCTCTGACTTCTTTCCTTAGTTTCTTCATTCTAGTTCCGCTTCTCATCCGTGGCCTGTCAGCTCAGCTTTCAGGCGAACAAGACTTTTATTGGCAAAACCTCCAGACGCAGCAACAACACAAGCTCCAGGCCCGGACGGATTGCCGGGTCGAGAGACTCACGGCGCAAGAACCCACCATCCGGTTTGAGTCCGAGGCCGGGTTCACCGAGTTCTGGGACAGGAACAATCAGCAGTTCGAGTGCGCCGGAGTTGCTGCTGTCAGGAACGTTATTCAGCCCAGAGGCCTGTTGCTGCCGCACTATAACAATGCACCTCAACTTCTTTACGTAGTTCGAGGCTAGTATATATGTTTTCAGTGTTTTTCAACTTTCTTTTAATTTCTCAGTTCAAATTGGTCATTAGGATATTGAATAGGTATAATCTTCGACAGGGAGGGGAATTCAGGGAACGGTGATTCCGGGCTGCGCCGAGACATTCGAACGGGATACCCAACCGAGACAGGATCGAAGGAGAAGGTTTATGGATCGGCACCAGAAGGTTCGGCAATTCAGGCAGGGCGACATTCTCGCTTTGCCGGCTGGTTTAACCCTCTGGTTTTACAACAACGGAGGGGAGCCACTTGTTACTGTTGCACTTCTCGACACGGGCAACTCAGCCAACCAGCTTGATCAGACATTCAGGGTAAGAGAAGATCAAAACATGCATGCATAGCAATAGTTTTCTGACACTCTTGGATTCTTGTTTAATGTTTTTTTGTTTTTTTCCAGCACTTCTTTCTCGCCGGAAATCCACAAGGCGGAAGACAAAGTTACTTTGGCCAGCGGGAGACGGAGGCACAACAAGGTGGAACCAACAACATTTTCAATGGATTCGACGATGAAATTCTGGCAGATGCTTTCGGCGTAGATGTACAAACTGCGAGGAGATTGAAAGGGCAGGACGACCTGAGAGGTCGTATTGTGCGAGCCGAGAGGTTTGACATTGTCTTGCCGGGTGAAGAAGAGGAGGAAAGGTGGGAGAGAGATCCATACTCTGGAGCAAATGGCTTGGAGGAGACCTTGTGCACGGCCAAGTTGAGGGTGAACTTAGACGAGCCCGCACGGGCCGACGTTTACAACCCACGCGGCGGCCGCATCAGCTCCCTCAACAGCCAAACGCTCCCTATTCTCAGCTGGCTCCGTCTTAGTGCCGAGAAAGGAGTCCTTTACAGGGTAATTAAATTAAAAAATTAACATTCTTTCAAAGAGAAAATTTAGGCCTTCAAAGGATGTGTATTTATGCATGCGTATGGATGCAGAATGGCCTGGTGGCGCCACATTGGAACCTTAACGCTCACTCCATAATCTACATAACACGAGGGAGCGGTAGATTCCAGGTGGTCGGCCATACCGGCAGGTCAGTGTTTGACGGCGTGGTGAGGGAAGGGCAGCTGATAATAGTGCCACAAAACTACGTGGTGGTGAAGAGGGCCAGCCCAGATGAGGGCTTGGAGTGGATCTCATTCAAGACCAACGACAACGCGATGACGAGCCAACTCGCCGGGCGGCTCTCCGCCATCCGGGCGATGCCAGAGGAGGTGGTCATGACTGCGTTTCAGGTTTCCAGGGATGAAGCCCGGAGGCTGAAGTATAACAGAGAGGAATCCAGGGTGTTTAGTTCCACATCCAGGTACACGCCGAGATCCTCCAGGCCGATGTCGTATATGCCTAAGCCCTTTGAATATGCTCTGGATGTGATCAAGGCCATGATGTAAGGAAACATGTACGTATTTAGACAAGAAAATTGTGGCCAGCGTCGGAATAATAGAGGGGCGTGCCCTTTTATTTGCAGTAGAAGCTTGTACGTTGCGGATCCTATGTGGTTTTCTTCGTGAGAGTTAATAAAATCAGTCTTCTAATATAATAAAGTGTGATTAATTAGTTGCAAATATTTCAGTAATCTCTATCCTATATCCGTCGGGCAGCGACATGTCAAATATTATACTGATCATACATTATAAAATTTTGAGGAAATAAGTGATCGAATTCTTTTAGTTTAATTTTCAGGAAAAAATGTATTTTTAATTCTGTAATTTAGGTGGGGTGATACTTTTAGTTTTATATTTTGATCAAACTATTTATACATTTTTATACGTTATCAAACTATTTTTATACATTTTCTAAGACCAAAACAAAATTCCTACATTTTTTCGTTTGTATTATTATAGCTTTCATTATTATGGAAGAAGTATTTAAACATTGTACTGGTGATACAGTTCGAGGTCATGGCCAATGTGTTCGATCCTAGCTGGTTATGGGTCCACCCAAGTCTGGTCAAAGGTTGGAGAAGGGAATGGATAAAGCAAAATATTCTTTTAGTCCCGTAAAATAAGGACAAAATTTGATTTGATATCACAATTATGATAAGTGTCGCTTTTAGTTTCATAAAACTCATAATTACATATTTTTAGTCCAAAAAAGTCATTTACATTGTGCTTTTGATACTTAAAAATGTATTGTTTGGGACTATTATCAAAATGTGTTATTTGGGACTAAAAAGACATAGTGATTTTGGGATTGATAGTTCTAAAATCATATTTTTTTTTAACTAAAAAGACGTGATTTTGAATTTTATTGAACTAAAAGCATTACTTGACATTATTGTGGTACCAAAATAAAATCTATCTTTATCTTATGAGACTAAAAAATATTTTGGCAGAATGGCCAAGTTCCAAAGTTCCGAAGTGATAGATTGATCTAATTAAGGGCTTTGAGTTGTCAATTGGTAGGACAACAATCACATGATTCAAACCCTATTTAGATTCATAAAAAGTAGAATTGTTAGACCTAGGTTCATGTCCCAACCCATTATAAATTAGATTAAGTAGAAAAATTTTTTCAGATTAAATTTGATTAAATGAAATTAATTATAAAGTATAATATAATTATTATGTTTTTGTTAATTTTTCAAAATTATATATTAATTACACAATAAATAAATATTTTTTATATAATTAATATTTATTTGGATTAGATGTCTACATAGCTTGTAGCCCTTCATCTCTGAATTAATGCTAAGTATGTTTTTCAACATTTAATAAGTAATAATGTTTGATTGAAAGATAAAATTGAAACTTAAAATCTAATCATATTAAATTCGATTGCCATAAAATATGTTGATTTTAATATTTCATATTTCTTTTAAGAATTTTAATCGGGGTGATTTAAGTCTCAATAATTATAATCTTATTGATAAATCATTGGTAAAAAAAATAATAAATAACAAGTATATTGATAAATCTATAGTAAACGATATAGTAAATATATTGCTAACTCGAAACGCCTTTCTACTTTGATATAAGTAATTTTTGTATATTGCCTCATTTTAATGATTTTGATATAAGTAATTTTTGTTTTCAATGAGTAACATATTTCATAATTTCTGCTTCAATTTAAATTTTTCTTAGTCTTTTTCAATTTCCTTGTTTTGAGTAAAAAAGGTCAAATATTATCAGGACAATATAATTTTAGTCTTATAATTTATAGAGGGGGCATTTTGGTCCAACACGAATTGATTTTAAGTAATTTAGTTCTGTAATTTTAAAATTTGGTAATTTTTATCCTTGCACATGACCCAATTAAATTATAATTTTAATCGTGTAATTTATGAGTTATTGCCATTTTTAGTCCTACACTTGAAAGAATTGACATTGTTGGTCCTGGACTAAATTACAAAAATTAATTTATACAGGATTAAAAAATGCCATCCTCACAATTACAATAGTAATAAAATTATAATAATTTTCTCAATATTATCTAGCAACTACACAAAGAAACGAGAAAAAAAAAATTGTAATTGGATTTGGATCCTTCCTAACTCGGCCTAATTTAAATGGATAAAAAAATATTATCCAAATTGATCAATAAAGAATTTCGAAAAATAAAAGGCACATACAAAATATACTTACGGTGTGATTGATGTATAATTTTAAAAAATGACCAATCACATAAGTATATCACATCTAATTATTCCATAATTTATTTGAATCGGGAGCAAAGATTTTCCTACACCAAGCTCTTGTCTTGCTCATGACACTTGAACCGTACGACGACAAAATAACAAGGAATCAGCAAAGTAGCGTCACAGTGTATACATGGCAAGTGTATATTAATTATATTTTAGAGATTTCAATATTTGAAATTCTAGAAAAAATTAAATTCGAAGAAATTTATCATTGAAGTCTAGAAACCTGATTAATTAATCAAACAAATCACGGGTCTCCCATTTAGCTTTACATTCAATCATATTAAAATTCTAGATTCGATTAAATTTAAATCAATCTATACCATATGGCTCAATCATATAATAAATACCATATGGCTCAATCATATAATAAATATAATAGTAAATTTGCAGAAGTGCAAGAAATGTTAGCACGTTTAAATTGGAATAGCTGATTAATTAGCAAAATTACGGTCTTCTTATTACACATGCAAATATATAAAACAGTACAAATTCCCAGATATGGAGCGGACAGTTGAACTCCCCACATCCATAAGGAAATCTCTCCTTATTCTTACAAACTCGTACATATACAAAATTTCATACACATTTAAGCATACCCCCCTGATCTTCCTCCGGGGCTGAAAACCGTGGCTTCGTCCCTGTTATACTTCAAATTCCTGGCGTCCTCCCTCGAAACACCAAACGAGTTCATCACAACTTCGTCCGGCATCGCCCGGATGGCGGAGAGCCGCCCTGCCAGCTCGCTTTTCATTGCGTTGTCGTTGGTCCTGAAAGTCACATATTCGAATCCCTGGTCGCCGGCTCTTATTGCCAGCGCGAAGTTCTGCGGTACCACCACAAGCTGCCCCTCGTTCACCTCCTCGTTCAACACCGATCTTCCCTGGTGCCCCACCACCTGGATTCTTGCGTTTCCTCTCGTCACGTACAATGCGGAGTGGGAGTTCGTGCTCCAGTGTGGTGCAGTTATCCCGTTCTGCGTTTCAAATTAAGGTCATTGAGTTGGTACTATGTAATTCGTATATGGATTTAACTCTGTGTTTACATACCCTGTAGAGGACTCCTTTTTCAGCGCTGAGGCGGAGCTGACCGAGGATGGGGAGAGTCTGGCTGTTGATTGTGCTGATGCGGCCGCCTCTCGGGTTGTAGGAATGAGTTGTGCTCACGTGTTCTATGTTTTGCCTGATTTTGAGGGAGCAAATTGTTTCTTCCAGGCCATTAACATATCCTCCTCCTCTTCCTTGCTGCCACTGTCGCTCCTGCTCTTCTCGTCCGTATTCAGGCAAGACCAATCTGAGCGGCCTTTCAGCTCGGACGATGAAGCCCCTGTTGTCCTCCCTTGACTGCAATTTCCTTACTAGTTGGGGATCAATGTTGAAGCTTTCGGCCAAGAATTCCTCGTTAAATCCACTGAACATGTTGCTTTTTCCTTGTCCTTCTTCTTGACCTCTCCAGCCCTCGCCTCTGGGTCCTTGTTCTCTCTCCTGCTGCCCTTGGAATTGCGCTGTTTGCGGGTTTCCAGCCAGGAAAAATCTCTGCAGGTTGTTCACGAAATTGACACATTTCAAGAATCGATCGAAAAACTATATATAATTTCAAGATCGGAATTCATCCCCCAATCTATTACGTACTCTGAATTTCAAATCAAGCTGGTTGGCTTCGTTTGCAACATCGCGAAGCGCGACGCTGATTATCGGGGTGTCTCCGTCGTTATAAGCCCAATGGGTGACACCCTCCCTCAATGCGAGGACATCACCACGACGGAACCGCCGTAGCTTCTGGTGGCGGTCTGTTCTCTGGCGACCTTCTTCTTCTCCAGTAAAACCGAAGCCTGGTTCCGATTCGTAAGTCTCCCCGCAGCCCGGAAATACAGTCCCCTGGATGCCACTGCCTATACATACACATTTTTACACAAAATAAAGACCAGATTGATAATAGAAAATTAAAGAGAGGGCTGAAAACAGGACTGGCCTTGCACAATGTAGACGAGTTGAGGGGCATTGCTGTAGTACGGCAGCAAGAGGCCTCTAGGTTGGATAGTGTGGCGAACAAACTCAATCCCCGCGCACTGAAATTCCTCGTTATTCGCGTCCCAAAACTCGGTGACACCGGCTTCCGACTGGAGGCGGTAACTGGGCTGGCGGGCGGTGAGCTGCTGGACCTGGCACTCAGTCTTGGCCCGGAGGCGGTGCTGCTGGTGTTGCTGCAAGCTCTTCCAGTAGCGCTGCTGCTGGAGCTCGACCTGAGCTACGCAGCCATGGAACAAGAAGAGAAAGCTGAGACTGAGAGAGAGCAAAAGCAAGCTATTAGCCATGGAGGTGATTGCTTGGGGGGTGTAGTGAGAAGTGGCGACTGGAAGTGGGAGGCGAGGGGATTTATAGAAGTGGAGAATGGGGTTAGTATTTGACACGTAAATTGAGTTGGTGAAACACCTGGCTGGAGTGTTGGTGCATGCGTGTTTGTTTCTTCTGCATGGCTGAGGATTGAAGGCGGGGGGTTTCTTGAATCTACACATAAGATGGTGGGTTTTGCTATGTGGCGTTCAGATGCTGTGAGCAATACAATTTTCCACTCTCTCTCTCTATCTGTATCTGCATGCCTGCCGGGTTGACGAGTCGGATAATCTAATCCCGCATGATTGTTGAGTCAGAAAATTTTAATTTGAATTGAAATTAAATTAATTATATAATAATTATAATATAGTGTGTAATTAATCTAAGATTTAGACAAGAGGTTAATGACATGAAAAGTGATTAGTATATTATTTTCATACAATAAAAAAAAATATTGATTTAATTCCGTAACAATATGAAACACATTTTCATTAATTAATCCTAATGTATTCTCATTTTAATACAAAATATTGTACAAAATTAAAAATTGAATCCCGGCCCAATGGCATGTTTCAGATTTGATTCTAGGTTATGATTCTAGTATCCTAAATTTTGCTCCTATCTAACAAATCAATTAATTTATTAAAAATTAACGGAATTTGTTAATACTAATAAAAAAATTTGAATAAAAATTATATACACTCTCAATTGATTTATTATAAGCCAAATAATTTTTTTTATGACCAAATTACCTTATATATTTTTTACACATTAATACATATGAAAAAGTAAATTTTATAAGGATAATTTAGCCAGAAAAAAATTACTTGACCTGCAATAAGTATGTAATAAGTTAACCGAAAGTAAATATCATTTTTTTTATTAATTTTAATAAATTCAATAAATTTTGACTAACAGATGAATATATTTGTTAGACGAAACCAAATATCATGAATACTAAATTTCATATTTTAAATTACAGAGGATTTACGTGTAATTTTATCAAATTTCAGGAGAGATAAGTGTGATTATCTCTAATTTATATATGCATATTAATAACCTAATATAAGTTTTAAATGCTATTAATGGAAAATATGAGATGGAAGATTAAATTACGGCATGGGATTAAGGGCGATTATGAGAAGCTTAATTATAAGGTAGTTAAAGAGGACAAATAAGCGCGCCAACTTCGCATCCCATTCTCTTCCCTTCAGCTGCCAACATTCTCCTAATCTGGTGTAATTTTCTCTCTCCATCTCCGCTGAGTCTCATGACGAAACTGTTAGAACCCATTTCACATCATTGTCCAAACATGATGAATTCGCTCAAAATCTTGAGTTTCTTTGGTGAATCTTAAGTGGATCAGTGGATAATCTTCTTGGATCGCCGAAGAAAATATCAACAAAATCGAAGTTTCGAGCAAATATATTTTCAATATCAAGAAGGGAAAACACACACCAACACTCGGGATAAAGTTATAATCTGTTCATCATTTTTTCTGGGAAGTTGATGTTTGGGCGGAGAAGAAAAGTGCATTGGCATCATCTATGAAGACAATACGAATGGTTGGGACAATAAGTAGGTTTATTCGGTGGAAACCCAACATTTGTTTCAGATGGAATGGCAGATCCTGCTAGTTATGGCAACCCTGACCGTGACATTGATCAGGTAACTCTGTTTTTTTCTCGATTTCAACTCGTATAATCTGAATTTTTTTTTTCTTTTCTTTTTGTGTGGAAGAATCATAGCACTGTTCACATGTGTAACCTTGAATCCCGTGTGATTAGCGAGGATTGTTTGTATAGTTTTGATATTTAAAAGTTGCATTTCTGTTTGGAATCCCCTAATATTAAGTGTGCTACCGCATAAGTAGGTGAATTATGGGTTACTTAGGTTGTGGCGAATGTATGAGGGCAGATATTGTAAAGATGTTATGTGTTTTTCTTCTTATAATGTGAGTATTCAACTGAGTGATTGTTTAGGTGGTGTACTAAAAGATCAGTTCCACATAAGTATGGTCGTAGTGGAATCATGTCTTGAGTGAATATGAGCGTCGGCCTTCAAGGTTTATGGAAACTTTGCCTTGTTTTAACTCTTGGGGTAAAAGCTCCAAACATATAAAATTGGTTGAGGTTTTGGGGTGGCGAGCAACCTAAATGAATATTTTCAGGAAGAAAAACTCTAAAGTTCTTGCAAAAGAATACCATCGTGTTGAAAAAAGAGAGTAAATTTTGCTTCAGGAATTTAGCTTTTCTAGCTTTAGTTTATGGAGAAGGAAGTTGAAGAAGGCCTAGGAAAGTAGTTGTTTTTCTTAACTTCAGTCGGAGCTTGTTTTAAGATTGAGAGGATTTTCAAAGTTTTGAGTTTATTAGCTGAATATTAGAGGGAACAAAAGAAGGGGAACTATGATGAATAGTTCTATAATTTCTATGCTTTATGAACTAAATCTCTTCTGCCGCTGGAGCAGCTTAAATTATTGTGATAGGAGTTGGACAGTTGTAACATAGAACTCTTGGGTGATAAGAGTGGTTTGGTTATCTTTGATGAAGGTTATCAGTAGGAACTTGGTTTGGCACTTCTGATTTTACTAGATACTTTGTGATATTTGTCCAATTAAATATTTGATAATTTAGACCTTTGTCTCCTCATGGATTTTTTTCTTTTTCCCCCTGAAGTCACTCATTGCTTTGAAGAAAGGAACACAACTAATCAAGTACAGCCGAAAAGGGAAGCCTAAGTTTTGTACATTCAGACTTTCTCCAGTAAGCAATTATTTTATTCCACCATCTAGACCATTGAGTTACATTTATCACATTCAAACTTCTATTTTCATACTTTGCACGTATTTATTTTCACTTTCATTCTAAAATGACTATCTAGCTTGACAATGTTCTATCTTTTTGTTTTAACTTTTATAAAAACAATTATCTAGGTCATTCGAACACCGAGTTGAAAGTCTAACATATATAAAAATGAGTGTAACTTCAGTTTCATTCCTCAATTTTAGTGGGGTTAAAAAAAAATTCAGGTGTTTGTTGCTGTAAATACTATTATATTTTTTGAGTATGAGTCGTCATCTCTTTCTAATTGCACACTTGACCTTTTTAGTGGAATTGTTAATTTTTAAGAAAATTTTGACTGCATAGACTTGTCTTGTGGTTCTTTCGAGCATATTGTAAAACGATGCTTGCTGTTTGTTAATAATTTATACTCTTTTTGAAACCCCACTCAATTTTGTTGCATACATTTGCATGTTGGTTTAAATGTATTAAATAAAGCATATGATTCACTTACATAAATCTCCGTATGGTTAGATAACCTGGAATATATTGAGATGTTTGAGATTATTAAGATATTATGATGTTTTCAGGATGAAACTACATTAATCTGGTATTCACATGGAGCAGAAAGGAATTTGACGTTATCATCTGTTTCACGGATTATTCCTGGACAGAGAACCGTGAGTTAGCAAATATTTTTTTCCGATAATTATATCTTAGAGTTCATTTAATTTACTTTGGATACAACACTACTGAAGACTTACACTACAAAAAATATGATATTAGTGACAAACTATGAAGTGATAATTTTAAAGTTAATATTAATAATATATATTCAGTGACAATAATTTTTATCTTGTCACTATATAATTACTAGTGCCATTGTGTAAAGTTACTAAATAATACATATAAGTGACAATTTAGTGACCGCATAAAATAATGACAACTATTATTTGTTGTCATTAGATCGTCAGTATACATGAGTTTGACAACTTTGTGCACGTTATTATCATTAATAATAATATTTTTTTACAAAATAATAGTTATCATTAAAATCATGAAATTTCTTATTGTGATAAAATAAATGGTCTTGTCACTAAATATAGGGTGAATAGCAATTTAGCTCCATGTACTTTTTAAAATGAAGCAATTTAACTCTCTGTATATGGAGGTCAATTGCTTCATTTAAAAAATTTAGGGAGGTAAATTGTTGTATTTTAAAAAATACAAAGAGGTAAATTGCTATTTGTTTTTCATAAGGGGTTAACTTGCTCATTTGCAATTTCACGAGGGGGTTGCTTGCATTTTTTCATTTAGTGACAATATTAAGATTGTCACTTGGTTTTTTTTTTGTCACTAATTTTCTCTTTGCTCATAGTATTCAATCCTCAATTAGATAGAAAAACTGATCAATTGATATACTTTTTCTTTTCGTTCTCCTATGTCTGTGCAGCCTGTATTTAAAAGATATTTACGCCCAGAAAAGGACTACTTGTCATTTTCATTGATATATAATAACGGCGAAAGATCACTCGACCTGGTTAGTTTTTATTTCAAGAATTATAATTGACATGAAACTTTTAGCTACAAGTTCCTCACTTTGACCTTTTAGATATAGACAAAGTTGAATCTGAGGTTTGGCTTGCTGGCCTGAAGGGGTTAATATCAACGAGCCAACCACGTGGTCGGCAGACTAGAAGTGAAGATTATGATGTAATTTCATCACAGTTTATATTCTAATATGTTTTTCTTGTCTTGTTTTCACATTCTTTTTCCCTGTCCACACTGGCTACAATTTTTTATACTTTTATGCATTTAATGATGTTAATGTTTTATGCATTCCAAATTATTCCCCAACTACCTTTTCTCGTGTCACTATGAAAACCTATTGCATACTTGCTTTATATATTTTTATAGAATTTCTGTTGTGATTACTGAAGTAAGAATATGTAGATATCTGAAAATTCAAAAGCACAAAATGTGTACATAGGATAATACTTTATTTACAACTCTGTGAAGTTCTGGTCCAAATTAGTTTTGTTACTGTGGCACTACGAATGGTTGTTTTCATTTCATTGTCAAAATTAACTCCAACCTGTATCTTAATGTTGATGAGGCTTATTGTATGTTGGCGAAAACTTCAACTAATTCACATTTGTGTTTTTCAGTTACACAGTATTGAGAACTCTCAAGATAATCGTCCTTACGGAACAACACTAGAGTTCACGTCGAGTCTTAACCGTGGCAGAATCTCCACAGATTCCACTTCCCACGATAGTAGCTTCAATAGTTCAAGCTCACATGTGGGGCCTGAATGTGCAATCATGCAACCAAGAACGAGCAGTGCAGATGGTTTTCGAATTAGTGTATCGAGTGCTCCTAGTTGTTCAAGTCAGAGTTCTGGCCTAGACGACATAGAATCACTTGGTGATCTTTATCTCTGGGGGGAGATTTGGTCTGATGGAGTGGCAACAGATGGTACTGGGAATCCGATTCCAATAAAAATTGACGTTCTAACTCCTAAACCATTGGAGACAAATATAGTACTTGATGTGCATCAAATTGCTTGTGGAGTTCGCCATGTTGCTCTTGTCACGAGGCAAGGTGAGGTTTTTACTTGGGGAGAGGAATCCGGGGGCAGACTGGGTCATGGCATTGAAAAGGACTTTCCTCGTCCTCGACTGGTTGAATTTTTGGCTGTGACAAACGTTGATTTTGTTGCGTGTGGTGAGTTTCATACATGTGCCCTGTCAGCGTCCGGTGATTTATACACTTGGGGCGACGGTACCCATAATGTGGGACTTCTTGGTCATGGTAATCATGTTAGCCACTGGATTCCAAAACGAGTCTCCGGACCTTTAGAAGGCCTGCAAGTTTTATCAGTTGCATGCGGCACTTGGCATTCAGCTTTGACAACATCTGCTGGACAGTTGTTCACATTTGGCGACGGTAAGTTTGGAGCTCTAGGCCATGGCAACCGGATAAGCATTTCATATCCAAAGGAGGTCCAATCATTACGCGGGCTGAAAGCTATTGTTGTTTCTTGTGGCATATGGCATACCGCTGCTATTATAGGAGTTACAAACCAGACTAACGCAAACATTTTATCCAAAAAGCTTTTCACCTGGGGCGATGGTGATAAAAATCGGCTAGGTCATGGGAACAAGGAGACTTACCTTGTTCCAACTTGCGTCTCGGCCCTTTTTGATTACAACATCCATCAGCTAGCATGTGGGAATAATATGACTGTTGCCCTTACCACATCCGGCCATGTCTTCACTATGGGAAACAACGCGTATGGTCAGCTGGGCAACCCACAGTCTGATGGGAAGTTGCCTAGTTTAGTGCAAGATAGATTGGTGGGGGAGTTTGCTGAACAAATTTCAGCTGGTGCATATCACATTGCAGTCCTCACGTCAAGAGGTGAAGTTTTCACCTGGGGACGAGGAGCTAATGGGAGACTAGGACATGGGGATGCTGAAGATCGCAATGTTCCAACATTAGTCGAAGCTCTCAAAGACAAGCATGTGAGGAATATTGCGTGTGGGTCGAGCTACACAGCAAGTATATGCATCCATAAGTGGGTTTCCGGAGCAGATCAATCAGTTTGCACAGCTTGCAAACAAGCTTTTGGTTTTACTCGAAAACGACATAATTGCTATAACTGTGGACTGGTGCATTGCCATGCTTGCAGCTCCAAAAAAGCGATGAGAGCGGCTCTTGCCCCAACTCCAGGAAAACCCCACCGTGTCTGTGATTCTTGCTATCTGAAACTTAGAAAGGCGGTTGAGGCTGGAACTGCAGGAAGTACCAATCGACGAGCATCAATTCATCGTACTTCGATGGATATGACAATGAGGTTAGATCGAGGGGAGGCAAGAACTTCACGAGTTTTGCTTTCCCCGACTGTGGAACCAGTTAAGTACCTTGAAATCAAGTCGGGAAGCGCTGGAGCAAAGTCGGATAACTATTCCATAGTTCGTGCTTCCCAAGTTCCATCTCTTTTACAACTAAAGGATATTGCTTTTCCAAGTTCACTTAGTGCTCTTCAACATGCTCTAAAGCCGGTGATCACGTCATCGCCACAGCCTCAGCAGTCCTATCCACAACCCCAGTCCAACTCAAGACCTGTTTCCCCATACTCAAGAAGACCAAGTCCTCCACATGCTGCTCCGGTATTCTCAAGGGGTGTTATCGATACTTTAAAGAAGACAAATGATATTTTAACACAAGAGGCTTCCAAGTTGCGAGGCCAGGTATGGATTTGCTCTCCTAAACAAGTCGAATCTCGTACTTTGATTAGTAAGTTGTTGCAGGTTGTTGAATTTCATTGTTGTTTTAGGTTAAGAGCTTAAAACAGAAAAGTGGAGTTCAAGATGCAGAAATTCAGAAGTTGAAGAAGACTGGCGAAGAAGCTGCTGCATTGGCTGCAGAGAGATCTTCTAAGTGTATTAGAGCAATGGGAGCCGTCAAAACCATCTCTGATCAAGTAATTCAACTATGCTTTTATTAATCCGATATTTTTTATCACTTTCCAACTTAAATAGTTAAAGAATTGCCAATTATCTAGCACTTGGTCGGTCTTACTCTCTTTTCTTTTTTTGCAGTTGAAGGAAATTACAGACAAGTTGCCTCCTGAAACATCTGAGAGTGAATCTCTTAAAAGCGCACATGCTCAAGTTGAATCTTTCCTGGAAACATTTAGGGCTCAAGCATCTGAAGATAATGCAGCTTTTCCACCTGGAGCAACAAATGAGCAACAGAATCATTTTCACAGTGTTGTGGTTCAGGACATGTCACAGAATACCGATGGCGCTCCACGGGAGAACAATGGAACATTTGTTTCTCATGCAAAAGCTTCAAATCCTTCAAGCACAGAAAATGGCTCTGCGACTTCTCAAAGTGAAAAAGTTGAGGGACAAAAGGAAGTCATCGAGCAGTTTGAACCCGGTGTTTACGTGACAGTCGTTCCACTCCCAAATGGGACCAAGATCTTCAAGCGAGTCAGATTCAGGTATGTTGGAGAATATCTACTTTAAGATATTATTGATGTTGTTCATCACGAATTAGTGCGTTACCCTTTTCATGTATTATTCTATTCAAAACTCGAGATGCTGAGTTTACCTACAGTTTGCATTCACGTTTCGTGTATTTAACGATTACCAACGTTAAGAGCAAACACTCATGTTTTAATATCTCTACAGCAAGAGAAGGTTTGCGGAGCAACAGGCTGAAGAATGGTGGAAAGAAAACAAAGACAGAGTACTGAAAAAGTACAGTCCTCCAAAACCAAACACGAGAACGCCATCAGAAGCAATAGTTGCAGCTCAGCCACCAGCCGACGATGCTAACCAGGCAACACCCAAGGAAAACAATGACCCCGCACAATTTTCTTAGGATAGAGGGAATACTTAGCTAGATACTATATTTATATATATAGATATGGCTCTTAATCTGCATTCAGAATTCTGAATCTTAGAGAACCCACAATTCTTATTTTCCTAGCTAGGCAGGTTGTGTTTTGTTGAGAATGCCTTCAACAGAATGTTTCTTTATCATTTGGAGAAAGGAAAGAAAAATAATGCTGTTGAGAATTTTTGTAGTTTCCCAGCCATCTCCCTTTCTATCTTTAAGTTGTGCTGATGAAGTCTCTGACTTTTAACTTCTCAAAAAAATTAAAACATGCCTTCAAAAATTAAAAAAAGAAAAAGAAAACATGCACATATTAATAGTTTTATTTTTTATAATATTTTTTTTTGGTATATGTTTAGAAAGTTATGGTGATATAATTTTGAAAAAACGGTTTTAATATTATTAAAATTACAAAGTCGATCTAACTAGTCTTGAATTTACATGCCAGAAAAATATCACTACATTCATTGTCCTTAAATATCATATGTGCACTTTATGTAATTTTTTCTAGTAGAAAATCGTAAAAGAAAGGGTCATAAATAACAAAGTGCAAATTCTGCAAAAGTAATATGATAAGTTGAAACACAAAAAAAAATTAAATACCAAAATATGAAAGCGGATATAATTCGAATTATAAACTGTTATTTTCCTTATTAAAACTCCAAAGTTGCTCTAATGAGTCTTGAATCCAAATTAATCTTTATTGGCCGCTTAAACTCAAACTTAATCACTGAACTCACAACTTCTAAGGGTGATTTATATTATATGTACAGTAAAATTAATAATTCATTTAATAAAATAAGTGAAAAAGAGTACAGAATTGATGCATATATATTCTACAACATAATTGAATATGGACCTAACCAGTGACCACCATTTACTGATAATTACGTCTACAAAATCTAAAAATATTTATATCATACGTGTAATTATATAAATATACTGATTAATTTTTGCATTGTTAATATAATAATGTAATTATTGTTTCTATAAAAACATTGTGATTCAATTGCATTAATTGATAATTCTATAAATATTTTATAAATGACTAATAATTAAGTTCAAAATTCTCTAACTCATGATGATAATCATAATCGATATCGAAAACTTTTTTGAAATTAGTTATCATGCTACGCCTTCCTTATAAACCTTTTATGTTATGAAATATTTTATAAATAAAAATAAAATATATAAACCAACATATCATATCTAAAAAAAAAAAAAAAAAAAAACCTTCAAACAAACAAAAGAACCAACATAATATACTATCGACGTAACAAAAGAATCAGTGTAGCAGTGTTAAAACGACGTGGAGTCATTTTTTAAAAAAAAAAAAGGTAATTAGGTTTATAATTATCATGATTAAAAGTTGGTGCAGTAGTATTAATAACTATTGTTGTGAATATATTAGATCTTTCTTTTTTATATTAGCATAGGAGAAAATTGCACTTTTAGTCCCACGTGACAGGGTGTGTTGTACTTTTAATCCCATAGTTTATGAGTTTAGCACATTTAGTTCCATAGAATAAATATTGTAGCATTTTTGGTCTCATAGGAAAAAATTTTGGTACATTTGGTCCCATACAATAAGATTATGATACATATGGGACCAAATGTGAGATAATTTTATTTTATAGGACCAAAAATACTACAATTTTTATTCTATATGATTAAATATACTAAATTTATAAACTATGAGACTAAAAGTGCAACACATATTATTTTACGGGATCAAAAATGCAAATTTTTCTTAGTATAGATTAGAAAGAATGAAAATGGAAAATGAAGAAAAAATCTAATTGATTATATGATAAATATGATATACTTATATAATTAGCGTATAATTAAAAAAAAAATTGATTAATTATATAATAAAAGTGAAATAAAGGGGGTGTTTGATGGGAAGAGTACAAGTCCATTTGAGACGCGGTCACTATTTTCTAGAAGGAGACAAGAAAAACGTACAACCCGCGTTTACGTAGAACTTCATCCTCTCAGGAAAATCCAAGAAAGGCTTGTTCGTGAAACAGCAGAAGAGTCGGCTCTTCTGATTTTCCTTCTTTATTAAGGAACCGCTCAAATTTCCAGGTAATTCGATTCTCAACCCATAATTCTGATTTTGCTCCATTATTACTCTGTAATGTGTTTCTGTTTTGTTTAACCCAAATAATTATTTCCAATTCCAGTAATTTCTTTGTGAAATTGGGTATTTTTTTTTTAGACTGGAAGAATGGGACAGCAGCAATCGAAAGATGAATTGTTGTATCAGCAGGTAACTTATGGAGATATTGAAGGCATCAGAGCTCTCCGAAGGGAAGGTGCTGGCCTGGAGGTATGTCATCAAAGATTCTTCCTCATTTTTCTTTTGTTTTTCGTTTTTTGTGTGTGTGTTTTGTGCATTTGTACATGGGTATACAAAATAGGTATGCGTATATATGTTTATCTTGTAAGAAGTTTTGATTTTAAGTTAATGCCCTTGTCGTTTTTAATGTGTAATTCTTTAAGAATTGACATCTTTGGCTTGCATTTAACACATTAACATTTTTGTGCAAATTAAGACAGGCTTAGGATTTTGATTTTCCGAGTTCTTTTAGCGGAAAAAGTTGTGGTCTTTCTCTAGTGGATGATGTTTTGGTTTTAAACAAGGGTGTCGTTGCCTTTATGAGTTTATTTGATTATATGTTCACCATGGGCACAGACGCAATGAATTTCCACTCTGTGCATTAAAGAAGTAGTTTTTGGTACATTGTGTGTTTGTGTGTACTCAACTTGTGTGTTAGGTAATGTAGTTCCCATGTACAGCTTGTAATCTCATCTCGGTATTAAAGCTGCCTGCACAAAATTCATGCTTTGGGACTTAACCTGTTTTCGTTTTAATGGTGATTGTGGTGACAGTGGATTGATAGAGAAGGGAAGACTCCCCTCATTGCAGCTTGCATGAGTCTGGAGCTCTATAATATAGCAAAAACATTGATAGAATTGGGTGCAAATGTCAATGCTTACCGTCCAGGTAAATCCCTGTGGCTGCAAAAGTATGATGCTTAATGTTTCACTGTTTTGAGCTTACGCAGTTTTTATTTCTGTTTCTCATAATTCGCCTCAGAAAATTTGGAAAAAAGTACAGATGGGGATAGTGTCACGTGCCACTGATACTATGTAATTAAAGAAATTAATAATTGTCCATTAAATGTCTGTGCTGATTGACTTAATGGGAAGTCGGTAACAAATAACTGATTTCTTGGATTTTCTTTAGTAGTTACTAGTGATCATGTATGTTGCCTCTCTGCATTTTAGGTCTTTATTGTGTTTGTTCACCTTTGAGATGGTTATGTTGATACAGATTTTGGGATCCATTCAATTCACATGTTTGGTTATTCTGGATGTTTCTTTTCATTTATTGTCTTTCCTATATCCTCTCTAATCTGATGTCAATGTCATGAATTTAATGATCAATGTCGCATATTCTTTTTATTGATTATCTGGTGATTTGTTCTATTTCTCTTCGTAAGTTGATTCTTCCATTTTAAGGTCGCCAAGGTGGCACTCCTCTACACCATGCTGCAAAAAGAGGCCTTGAGCAGACTGTAAAGTTGCTTCTTTCACATGGAGGTGCGTGTAGACTGTTGTGATTTGGGACACAATACTTGAGTTGCGAAAGACTGTGATCCACCTTTTCTGTTCCTTTCAATTATTTTTTTCTGTTGGAAATTTTAGCAAATGCACTAGTGATGAATGATGATTGTCAAACCCCTCTCGACATTGCTAGAGCCAAAGGGTACAGTAATATTGTCCGAGCAATTGAGGTATCCTTCCTGCTAATTACCATTTCTGTGCAATAGTTAGATTGCTTTATTAGACCAATTAAGGGAAAGTTGACCTCTTGTGATGACCAGGGTCACGTGTGCTTATTCTCTGGCTGGCTGCGAGAATTTTATGGACCAGGCTTTCTGGAACTGCTGGCTCCTCAATTGCTTTCAAGAAAAGTGTGGGTGCAATGCTCATTACCTTAACTAGTCATTGTCTTCTCTCACTATTCTTTCGATCTTCTAACAAAAAAAAGTACATATTTACCCCTTGGGCTGTGTTCTTTAATTTGATTGATGGGTAAATACATGTACTTCCCATCAGGCAGAAAGCCTTCTGCTTAAGGAAACTACTTATAACGATGATCCTTTTTCCGGTGTTTTTTATGCTCTTGCACACTCCTAATATTGTAACTCTTTTACCGTTCACCTCCTGTTAGATGAGTCACTTGTTGCTAATCTTAGTATTTCATCTGATATCTATGCAGTTGGGTGGTTATTTTGCCTTGTGGTTCCCGTAATCTCCGTAAACCTTTCAAGTTGGAGCTTGCAATATACAGCGGTTTACAGGTACCTTGATACCTTTATCTTTTTCACATTCAATATTAATATTGTAATTACTTTAATTAGAGGTGTTGCCCAGGAGTATAGTCTTCTTTCATTTAATTGTTGGTGTTTCATGCATACATCTGCTTTCTATCCTTACGCGAGTGATCTGTTGTACATGCACAAACGCGCACCAAACAGAGGCACGGAAAGAATCGTGCACAAGTTACAAATACTTTCAAGTAGATTCATCGAGGAGGCTTTTCATCATATGGAAAATATATTACTAAAATGTTTAAGCTCTTCATATTGTTTCTATTGAATTGTATTTACATCCATATGTTGAACTTCTACCTTTTTTGATTAGGAAGCTCAACCACGAACTATAGTTCCACTCTGGAAGGCCAATCTAGACGAACCAAATTTCAACCAGCCTGATCCAACGGCTATCATATCTGATGTTTCTAGAAGTAAGTTCCCAACTTATTGTTTAAATTACTATAAACTGTTATGTTAGATAGGTGATCACTTTTCATCTTTATGCATAGTCCCAAGACGCTGGAGGAGAAGGCGAGCTATTAAGTCCTCCCAAGAGGCAAGGCGTAAGTATATTGAATTTTGAACTCCTTAAAACTAAAGGACCTTTAGCCTTCTGGGAGTCTTAGTCTCTTAGATAACTTTTATGAATCAACTGATACAAAGGATGAATTCATGTTTGAGTTTGGAGAAGTGATGTCTCCATGTGAGGAACACTGGGGGACCCACTGCATTTCCACATGGAAGATTCAAAGACCCAAGAGAGGATGTGGACAAGATAACATACTTAGGCGGTAGGAGTAACTTGTGATAAGATATGAACATCACCACAGAAGTACCTATCTATATCATTCTAGACACTTGTCTAATGGTGTTTGACATATCTGTGTGTTCAACTCCTTAGTAAATGCATTTAATTTGGTCAAACCATGCAACTCTGCGCTTCCAAGTTGCATCCAGACTAAATAACTGTTCACTTTATTGATTAAGTTGTAAATATTCTTCAAAGATGCTTAAGAGGCTTGCTGCCTATATTGGTTGGAGAGGAGAAATAATTCTTTCTATTAGTGGGCAGATAAGATAGAATTGGTTATAGTAATTTCCGGATAATTGTGCTCAACTGTGGTTACTGAATGTGACTCATTTTTGTTTGCTGGCTTTGCAGGTACACGAATTAAACTTGCACCTATGAATGAAAGCGAAAAAGAGCACTTGCAGCGGTTTTGCAATGCGTGCAAAGGAATCCCTCAGGTGGTATATATTTGGCTAGTTGTAGTTTCATAATTGCGCGTCTTAAACTTAGAGGAAGTAGTAAATGTCTGTTTACTACGCAAGGGGCTTTGGGTAACATTAAGAAAACAGCATCTTGAAAACCTTAAGTTTATCCAAGGTTTGACCTTCTTCATCCTTTCAGAAAGCAAGGATGTAACTACTTTTGAAGTTGTACGAAAAATGGTTCTTGAATAAGTTCATAGTTCTAAATGGGAATTGAGGTAATGGTCCAGGTGAATATGTGGGTGCGCATGCGTGGACCTGTATATCCGGGTTTCTTTCTAGTTTTTACTGTTTGCCTCGGGATTATTATCTGTCTTTTCTATTATATTTCTACTTCATCTTTTATGTGGGTGGGTGGATGGTTGGGGTTTGATTGATGAGAAACTAAATTCCTTTGTTGCTACTTTATCTTACTCTCGTTCTCAAGAACTTCAATTTTGTTGTTTTTGAGAAACAGGTGATGCATCAAGCGTTTCCTTTCAACAGCCAAGTCCCTACTGCTCCGGAAACTGCACCACCAACTTCCGAAGATGTAGAACTAGCTATGGCAATTAATGCCTCCCTTCAATGTGCCTCGCATGACACACCACCCCTTAGAGATTCTTGTACAGGGTCTGCTGCAGATGCACCCACCAGTTCGGTCAACCCTACAAATAGCCTTAGTCATAAACTGAACTACATTAGTGAGGCATCTACTAGTCACACGCCAAGTGGAAGCAATTCTGAGTCTCAGGAAGCTGCTCCACTCTCTACTCCATCAGCGCCACCTGTTGCAAATGCAGCTGTAGATGATGGACCAATCCACTATCCATCAATTGACGTGAGCTCTATTGACTTTTCTTCACCCACTGAGCCAGTGATAACCAGTAGCGCCAATGAAAAGACAGAAGATGGTGCTCCTTCGTCTTGTACAATATGCCTGGACGCTCCACTTGAGGGGGCTTGCATCCCATGCGGGCACATGGTGGGATGCATGTCTTGTTTAAAGGAGATTAAGGCCAAGAAGTGGGGTTGCCCTGTCTGCCGTACCAAGATTGATCAGGTGGTGCGGATTTACGCTGTCTAATGCTGCTGATGGAGAATCTTTTGCCGGTGAGTTTCAATATTAGACATTGAAATTGTTTTGCTGTTACTAATTGCATTGCAATATCATTGAAGTCTCACTTTCTAAACACATCAACAACTTATGCTTGTATTATTCTGGAAATCAAGGTGATTTCTCCTTTTTTTGATGTACAATACTCCATGCTAGTGGCTCTCAACGCCAACAGAAACTAAGAGAAACTCATCATTTTCCTGCAGATGCTAAACATATCTAGTGCAAAGAGCAAACGACCTTCTGCAGCAGAGTACCCTTTTTCCACCACAATTGTAGATGAAAAACCCAGCACTTGGAACTTGTGAGGCTAAATTTATATGTGCGTACCATTTTGTCGACCTTTTTGTGGATAGTATGAACTGTAAATGACCATGAGTTTATATAAGCATAATGATAATATATTAAACAAATAACACATATTTCAACTTCTCTATAGAGTCGATGGACAGAAACTTGTGAAGAGCTGGTGTGCTCTCAAATTGAATGTGCTCTAATTTCTGATGCCGTTTCGGCACGGTGGTGTTGGTTTTAATGATGGGATGAAATAGAATAGAATTTGGAGGAGGAATGTTTGTAGTACTTATAAAAGAAAGAATAATTAGTTCAAAAGTATTGAATATTTCCATAATGATGAGTAGATTGTTTGTAGGTGAAGATCGTGCTTCCAGAAAGAAATGACCATCATCAGTGCATTATGAAGGTGGGTAAAGTGCAGGGGAGCAAAACTATAGTGATTGACATAACATTGAGAGGACAGATAAAAACAGACCTTTTCCTGTCTATACTCTTCTTATTGTTACTACTGAAAATGTAAGAAATGCACATAAATTTACTGTAAGGGGTAATTCACTCTGACTGGCTCCAAACATAAATTCCGTATTCTAAATCTAATAGCTGGAAATTTATAAGTTGCTTGTATTTTTCTTCAGGATCAGATACACGACACTTTCCATATTTTATGCATTGATACTTATTAAAATTAAAAAATGGGTACGTCTCAAACATTCATCTACCTGTTCTCAGTGTATTGTGTATGAGGTTTGACCTGTTTGGGAACACTAAAAAAAGAAAAAAGAAAATGGACTTAAGATAGATTCTAATTATTCATGCCTACTTGCTGTGTGCCTGGTAATTCCGCAACATATTAATTGAAAATTAACAGGCACACTATTCTCAATATAATTAATCAAGATTCCTACGTTTATTAAAATCTAAATCTACGGGTATTAGTGTTAAGTTATTCTCCTTAATTCGCTAGGGAGAACGATTATTGGTTCTCCACTTTTTTTTAAAAAACAAATCGGTCAAATACATTATTATATCATTTGTTTTATTTTATTTTTTTTTATTTTAGTGAATCAATATCGTAAATTTCAATCATCAATATATATCAATTACAACAATTAAATAATTCTTATTACAGTATATTAACAGCTTCTATAAAAATTTATCAATATTTATATATTGATGGGTTCGAACACATAACTATAATATATATATATAGAACATTATACACAAATTTGGTTCAGAAACTTAATGTGAAATTCTGGACTAAAATTTTCCAATTATTTGTAAGTTGGTAAAAATGTCATTTTCATTTAGGAAGACTATGGAAGCTTCATGCACTTTATTGTGAAAGCAACAATACAATAATCCATTATTTAGGGATACTATTCAAAGTCGTACCACAAATTTTTATCAGATATGATATGTACCCATTCTTATATATACGTTGTTTTGTGTATATAACTAGTAAAGAGTGTGTTTGGATTCATGACTTTGTGGGTATACGGCTGCTCTAAATTTCAAGTTTACAAGTGATCATTCTGAGCTATTTTTGTAGCCCTACTCAAGTATTGATATGTTGACAAAAATCTCTTCTCATTAAATTTAAATTTTTGGTTAATAATTTTAACAAATATATCTACAAAAATAATGAAAAAAATAATTATGGTCTATACGCTGTAATTAAGTTTTAATCCATTTTGAATTTACAATTACAAGAAAGAAATAGCACATTTAGTCCAACTATTGTTCAAAAAATGTTAAACTCCAAACTTAGCACATATTCAGCATGTAGGGTGGGGTTATTATTTTTTGGGTTGATCCTGAATTTTGAGATCGAGAGGAGCAAGTGTCATTATAGTTATAGACCACATTGCCTTTTCACAGTAGAGTTATGCAAAAAATTCCTGCATCAGCAAAATTGGGAATCTGCATTTAGCCTTTTTCATTGATTAGATTTGGCTGCTTGCGACCGAATTCGTGTTTTGCTATTAACTATTGATGGATTAATTTGGGAAAATAAAATTGTCGATAATATCTTGTTTGGTCAATAAAATTGGGAATAAAAATGGATAAAAATTACATATTTAAGATGAAATAAATGAGAATTGTTCATGCATAAATTTTCGAAGTAGACGAACCCATGTACATTGTCAAGCCAATCTTGTGAGATTAATAGGATCAAGATATTTACAGAGTGATAAGGAATATCTTGAAAAATCAGTCAAAGCAAATATATGGAAAATACGAAAATTTAAAAAATTGGAAAAAAAAAAAAAAAAAAAAAAAAAAAAAAAAAAAAAAACTAACATTTAATCGAATGCCCAACTGCAAACTATCTACGGTGCGTATAAAAAGTACATCGTGTGTTTTTTTATTATTTATGATTTTCAGAAAGTGTTAATGTAGGACTTGAGAATTAATTATATATGGGTTTTTTCATTCACTTTCACCTGATTTGTAGTCCCCTTAGGAATTCTAAGAAGTCCTAGTGTATTCTTGTGTGAATGTGATTAATTTTTTAATTTTCTTTTATATAACTCATGCTTGTGTTCCTTTACAACTTTTAGACATTCTTTTTTTTTTTTGAGAATTTCTAAAGAAGAATAACAAGAAATGAATGATGAAGAAGATATGTCTCCAAACATATCAGCTCATTTTCCCTCCATCATTGTTGGATTAACGATCACTTGCATAACACGTGGCCCTTCTATAAAAGGTTTAGATGAAATTTTTTGCACACCATCGTTAAGTCAGGAAGGTCTATATTTGATTATTATGAAGAATATATGACTAATTCACCATAACGCCCTATACAACACGAATTAAATTACAATATCACCTCATGTTGTACATTCGAGTGAATCCAAGCAATAAGCATCAAATTGCAACATGAAGAAAATGGTTGTAGAGATAAGGTATTCTCACCTCATATGAGTAGTCAACAAAATGTCTACTAATACTCCTATAAAGCGTACACTTCTCACTTTTATCAGGTATTATGATAGTTATGATAAATGTTTTAGTTATTTATGCAAAATTCACTGTTAATAAACATTCTGTGGTTGTAGTTATCTGTTATGGTTATTTTTTTTTAACCATGATTAATTTTTCTAGTGCACGCCTTTTTTTTCAGAATGAAGGAAAACGACTACGTGACTTGCACGTTTTTTCCATCAATTTCTTAATGCAAGTTGGTAGAAAGACTGAAAGTGAGGATTTTTTTAAAATTATGTAACTATTCTTTTAGAATTCAGTCAACGATGTGATCACTGAGAGTGCTGAAAACCTGGATTATGGGATGAACAATACAATTTCCAATTCAGTAGGATCAGTTGATGTTAATATACTGTACCATGTACGAGAAGAACTGGAAAATAGTCTGAATCTAAATGTTCAAACATACGCTAACTTCTGAATGTGATCTGTGGAAGTACATTGAAAGCTATTTTTATTCGTTGAAATAACAATAATTGACCCAACAAAAAATAAACATGTTATGTACCTATATTCATTCCAGTCTCAAAAAGTAGACATTTCACTCTTTGAAAACAATCAAAGAATTGTACTATTTGTTCTTGGAGGAGATGGGACTTTCCCACAGTTCTTCGCTAAAAAGAAAATTTATCATTGGCTACAATTTTATTAGTTATAGATTAAAATTATGATAAATAATTATTATTAACTATGATTAAATAAAGATCGATGCTAAACTTAATTACATTATCCGTAATGAAAACTATTTTTGCTATAATTATGAGCCATAGCAAATGTTTTAATTTGTCATTAGTTTTAATTATACAAATATTTTAGCCACATTTATAAAAATTACCGCCAACAATTATCGTGTGACCGTCGTCAATGGCTATTTACTATGATCATTGTATTTTAATAATCGTAAAATTTGTTCAAGTGAATCAATGATCCATCCACTGATGATGGTGGGATAATATGAAACTTGTGGTTTTAATTTCATCCACTATATATATATTTGATAAATAATTAGATATATTAAACATGTTGCACCTGGATTTATCCGAGTATGAAATTTCAGATACTTTGTCTAAACTCTAAAGTGTAGCGAACATCCAAACTCACCCAGATTCAAATTCTTTACTTAAAATTGATATTTTTATGTTTTAATTTTGTATTATTAAGTGGATAATATTTATGTCATAATTTAGATATTTTTAGAATACATTTAGATGGACGGATTTGAAATTAAGAATTTTAATTTTTTTAATAATAAATCCTTTTGAATTAGTTTGGATAGTTTTTTAAATTCAAAGGATTTGTTATATATCCTCCATCTCTAATTTTTTAAACTATATTTTATTAAGTATGGATGGATTTTATATTTTCTTATAGAGTCATTTGAATATTTTTTTTTAAATTATTCCTCAAATTCAAATCCCATCAATCCAAACTTAGCATTAAAGTACTTTAAATAAATGACTACATTTACACCCCTTGATCTATGGCATATTACACAAACAACCCCTATCTTTTAGATAATTGCACATACACTCACTAAAATATCATAATCACTTACACAAAATACCTTTTACTTTTTTGAAAAATTACACACACACCCCCTAAAAATGTTAGTATCATTACACAAATTACCCTATTTTTTTTATTGTTGGAGATAATTTCTATAATTATGCAAAAGATATGGATAATTTATGTAAATAGACCATAGATCAGCGGGTGTAAATATAATTATCCATTAAATAAAAAAAACATTATTTTTGTTACGCATACTGCAGTCTAGTAACACTGCAATAACTTGAAGGAACTTCTACTATCTTAAAATTATTGAAGTACTAATATGCAAAATAGGGGGTTAACAGTCTCATGATTAAGTCAATAAGGAACTTTAAAAATAAATGAGATGGGAGCACAAAATAAAAGCAGAAAAAATAATGGGTTTTGATAATCAAATGTGTAAAAATCGGGCAGAAGATGATAAAGATAGCAAAAGCTATGCATGAGAGTGTTAAAATTGTGTGAGAGAGTTGAGTGTGTGTGGAAAATGTGCAGAAAGACAATTGAAGACTTGTAGGATGAGAAAATCGGTGAGGCAATTGAGGGTGGATAAGATATAATTGAATTTCTTAGAATACTTATTTTGTTGGGATAGAAATCATTTAATTGTTTGCTATGTGGTATAGGTCCTATGCCAACGAGAACAGGATCGACAAGAAAGTATACAGAAATCAAGAAAGTGGTTACATATTATCTTTATTCAGCATGCTATCATATCCCTGTTGGTGTGCTTTGATGGTCATATGGCGTCCAATATGCAGAATATGTCTGACTTGTCCATTGAGTCAAATGGGCTAGTTGTAATTGAATCTGAACTAACTGATGTCTCACCAACATATCGATGATTACAGGGTTATTGGGCTTGTGGGCTTTTCGGCCTACTGGTACTAGCATAGTGAACCTAACTCGTTAGCGTTAATTTGGTCAGAACTTTGATGTTGGTTTTTTTTTAAAAAATGAATACCATATATATATATATAATCAATTTAAAAAGTATATAGTAAAAAAGAAAAGGAGAGAAGAAGAATCATGGTTGTGCAGGATGTGAAAATGCACCAAAAGTAACCCATAATAGTAAAAACAAGAGAGGACATTTTGGTCATTAGAAAAGGTGTTGTCAATCAATGCAAAAGTGTGTTTGATGGTAGCAGGAAACAAAATCATATTATTCCCCCAATTTTTTTTCTTTCTCTTTTTAAAACTCCCACAGCTTTTCCCTGTCTCCATCTCTGCCCTACTTTTATTACCACAAAAGCCCTAACCAGGTCCCTCCACAACACTCCAATACACACACACACTCTCTCCACTTTTATACGCACACTCACACAACAACAACAACAACAACAGAGTGATGAGAACTATAGTTCAACACCCTTCTGGGAAAACTATTTATCGCTCAATCTCTCCAAATGTTTGCAGAAAACAAAGCCCATAAAAAGCTACCCACCAGACATTATAGGCTTTCAGGATTGATCAAACATAGATTTAGTACAAGAAAGCCGGAAAAGGAGTTTCCTGTAGTGTTCTAATTGATTTCCTCCTATATCTCCTGCAGCTTCCATCTTCACTTTCTGCTGCTTCTTCTTCCAACCTTGAACTGAAATTTACTTATCTGATTTCGTAACTTTTCTCCATTTTAATTTCTGATCATGGGAAACATCAAAACCCTATTGCCTTCATGATCAAGAATTTCAGACACTTTAGTTTCTTTCTTGTTCTTGAACCCTATAATTCTCTCTCTCTTTCGCTGCTGAATAGCTTCTGTTCATGGATCCAATAACTCAAGAAATGAGTTCCCGAAGCACTGAAATCAACAGTTTCACCATCACCACCACCCCTCCCACAGCGATCGGATCACCATCAGGCTCCTCATCCGCCGCCGGGGCTACCACCGTGTCCTCCCCGACAACCCTCAGCCGCTACGAGAACCAAAAACGCCGCGACTGGAACACCTTCGGGCAGTACCTGCGCAACCACCGGCCGCCGCTTTCCCTCTCCCGCTGCAGCGGTGCCCACGTCCTCGAATTCCTCCGCTACCTCGATCAGTTCGGAAAAACCAAGGTCCACACTCAGCTCTGCCCCTTCTTTGGGCAACCCAACCCTCCTGCGCCCTGCCCCTGCCCCCTCCGCCAGGCCTGGGGCAGCCTTGACGCCCTTATAGGCCGCCTCCGTGCAGCCTATGAAGAAAACGGGGGCAAGCCCGAAGCCAACCCGTTCGGGGCACGGGCAGTTAGACTTTATCTACGCGAAGTCCGTGATTCACAGGCCAAAGCAAGAGGAATCAGCTACGAGAAGAAGAAGCGAAAGAGGCCACCGCCGCCGCCGCAGGCGGCAGCATTGCCACCACCGAGTTGAATACTTATTAGGCAACGACCAGTGCACTGATCCCAGCACGATCAGCAGCATTTGCATGGGATTTCTCGCCTGAATCGACCATATTTTCTTACTATATATAGTCTATCTAGTAGCAGTTAGCCAATTGATGAGATCATCAGCTATCAGAAGCATTACTATGAAGAGGTACCCTAAGTTTTCCCTCTATGTGTAAGCTTGTTATTGGCTTTTTCCCAAGATAATTTTGGTAAAAAACACTGTGGTCTAAATTAAACAAAAATTCATGGGGATATTTCCTATATTTGATGGTGCTACCTACATATATCTATGCTACCTAGTAATTCTTTTTCAGTGTTTGTTCTAGCTAGTTATTTGTTGTCTTGATGTTCAGCCTGAATTTTCAGGCAGTTTTATGGAAAAAAATTCTTATTCAATTTAAAAACTCTACATTTGTCCACCTCAACAAATTTTGGCCATTTTTAAAATTTAAGGGTTGTAGTCCTACAATTGTTGAAAAATATTTCATTTCAGGGTATTAATTGTCATTCCTATATCTACAGAATCCTTATTTTGGAAGTACTCCTTATACAGGGCAGTAAATATAACTAAGTCTACATCTATACCTAATAATTCTTTGTTAGTGTTTGTTCTAGTTCTTTGTTGTTTTGAGGCAGTTTTACGCGAGAACCTTTATCGACATTAGGTTTTATCAAATCAAACTAATTATATAATAAGTGTGATCGATACTCTTTTTATGTGATCGGTCACTCTTTTTTACTGTACACCAATAACAGAATAAGTATATTAAACTTATTATATAATTAATTCGAATTTGATAAAACCCAACCTGAATTAAAGTTTCCCATTTTATACATGGTACATGGCTGTGGCAGGTACTGAGAAGTATGTGAGAAATTACAGCCATATATGACAAGCTAGCAAGCAATAGATTTGCATATCAAGTACTGTGTCTTTTTTCTAACATATTGGGGTTTTTTTCTTTCTTATGGGTGTTGGCAAATCATACCAGATATAAAAGGGGAAAGAATGAGCAACTTTGGAAAGATTACATGTCAGCATTGTCTAGCACTAATTTTGTCACTGGTGAGGGATTTTTCAGGGTTTCCTTTTAGATTTGTGCCCTTATCCTAATTCTTGAAAATCAGGACATGCACACCAATAATTCGAACATGTATGTTTTTCAGTGATTGTTAGAACCTTCCTTCCATCCATTGTTTAATTTAAGCCATGTTCTTGTCATTTTTACTTTAATTTTATCTTTTTTATTTAGTATTTCAGATTATAGATTGAAATATTTTTTAATTCATCGTCATCTCTATTTATTTAGAAAAAAAATTGTGTATAAAAAATTCAATCCATGCATATGCACGGACGTATATTTAAAGAAAATAATAAGTTAATTATTGGAAAAAGGAGATGAATATTATAATTATGATGCATAATTATATGAACTAAAAAATGAAATTAATGATAGATATGAATTTAATTAAAAAGAATAAAAAAGTTTATCTGCTTTGTTGAAAAGCATAAGAAGAAAGTGTATCAAGTTGGTTCTGATAATATGGTCTGTGTTTGTATGTGTCTGTGGAGGGAGGGAGTGGGAAGTTTGAAAAGTCTTTAGTATGCAAATCCATCACCCATTTCTCAATTGTGTCATATCCACTCTTACATCATGTTCCCCAAACACAAGAGATATTGCATTCAATTAGTCAAGTACACTCACATGAACTCTTACAATAGTAAAATTTAGTTAGGTATATTCATTTAAGGCTGTCTTCATCTATACATCATGAAAACAACAAATTATATATATATATATATATATATAATATATATATACCCATCTCTCAAGATCATTTCATTTTTTTTTTCTGGAATCCAAGAAACACATGAGATTTGCATGGATGGTCTTAATTATTATAATGCAGTAATTAAATATATATATATATATATATTTATACCTACTTTCGATATGGTATCAGAATCAGGACAAAATTTTTGATTCAACTATATTATTGTTATCTTTTTATGCAAAAGAGTTCTCTCTCTATATATATCACGTACATATGTGGAGGTTTATAATTGATGTGTTGAATTTTTAACTTCTTTTAACAATTTAAACTTAGTTAGATGAAGCAATTATTCATCTAAAAGAAATTTATTCATCTTGTGCATATATGTTATATATGTTTTGTTTTCACTGTTTGGTCATTTCTGAAAATTGATGGACTGAATCAATATTATAGAGAAAATTATTTTTTCCGTTCCGTAAGGTCATATTTATATTGCTTATGGATGGAATTCTTGAAAATAGTTTCAAAACTTTTTAAATATTATCACTTCAGTCCTTCTACCAACATAGTAGGAAATTGACGAATAAAATCATGTGCAAGTCTTGATTCCACAAGTTATATTTATTTCACTTTTGGTCTCATTCCTTATGGAATTAGCATTTTTATTCGTAACTTACAAAAATTAGCATTTTTTGTCATCATATACTTTTCGTCTATAATTTAACGGTATAGATTACATATCTTGAACGTGGCGATTAAGTATTTTTGGCTGGAGGAAAATTGGTTCTTCCAATAGTTGCTTATAAATGCTTCACTTGGCCTACTAATCGATTTACTGTGGAATACATGATTCTTTTTATTATTTATAATCGGCCTTAACTTATAGAAAATATGATAATTGTAAATATTCAAATTTGGTGAGAATAGATAAATCTTCCCTTTTTTTTGCTTTAATTTCCTTCAAAGTTTTTTTCCCCCACAAATGTAGTTATTTTTCCCCCAAGTTGGAAAATGCGTCAATGTTCCCTCCAACCAAAAATACTTAACTAAGCACGTGGCCTAAGTTGTTAAATTATAAATGAAAAAGTGAATGAAAACCAAATTAAAATACTAAACTTTATAGATTACGGGACTAAAAATATTAATTTCATAACAAATGGGATCAAAAGTAAAACAAAACTAACGAGATCAAAAAATGCTATTTCCCCAAATCACTACTCATTTTTCTCTGTTTTAAAAAGACAACAGCGATGTAACATGTATGTAATTTTTTCCTAAAAAAAGTTGACAAGAGGATTAAAAATGTGATTTTTATGCGTTAGCGGATTTTTTTTTTTTTTTCAGAATAGAAAATATATCATTTCCCCATTATTATATATTTATAGTTGTATTCAACAAATAATCTTTTGACATAAGTAGCTAGATATATATAATTAAGATGAAGAAGTTTCACGAGTGTGGGGTCCCATTTCTTGAAATAAGACAAAAAATTGAATTTCTTTGATCTAATTAATTGTTTGTTGATATATATACACTAATTATTGGCAGTGGGCTTACTGTATCTATCAATAAGATATGTGTATATATCATTTCTAATTTTATTTATCGATTTCGTTGTCATGATGATAGATTATATATATGTTGAACAATATTTGTCAGTTCTCCCATTGAGAAATATTTAAATATTTTGTATTTAACGGACTTTCCTCACCTCACCAACATTGGAGGAAATCAAACCAAGTTTTCATTTAAATTAGGTTTTATTAATCATATATAGAATTAATTATATAATAAATATGTATATATATATATATATAAATAAATAAAAAAAAATTGGACTTGCTATGTATCAGTCATTATTCTGAATCTTACACTAGTATATATATATATATATATATATATATATATATATATATATTGTAATATATTATGAGATTTATTTTTATTTGTTTAAAATTCAATTTGAATTAGAATTTTTTTTAATTATTTTTTAAAGTTATAGTGAAATTTTTTTTTTTTAACAAAATAGATAATAAACAAACATGTTTTTACCTTTTTGGTGTTGAGTTAAAATTTTCTCTTGTCAATGTCAGAATCCAATTCCAAAATGAAGTGCTGGATATTGTATTCTTAATTAATTGGCTATGTGGAATATATATACATATATATAGCTTGTCGCCAGGTAAACCTCACTAAATTTAATTTATACACTCTATTATGGATTAATTAATTATATTCCTATTCAACTAGTGTGTGTATGTATATATATTGATAACCATGTCATATATAAAAAAAAATAAGGATTAATTATAGTTAAACCCCTCTAAAAATATGAAATTACACTCCTCTAAAAAATTTACTATTATCCCCTTGCGTGATTAAATTTTGAAAGAAAAATGCTGACATTGGCAAAAAACAATCATATAAATTTTTAATTTACCTCTAATTTAAAATTCTCATGTAATAATTTGTACTTATAAGAGGATGCAATGATGATTACCTGACTCCTCATAAATATATGGGATAATTACGTTGACCGCCCCTGTTACTATGGAAATATACAAATTCCCTCCTCTTATTATGAAAATTACATAAACATGCTTTGTTGGTTTTGTTACCATTACAAATTGGTCCCTCCATTAGTCAAACTAACGATCAATGCTAATTTAAATCCAAATATTTATTTAATCTTTCTACTTTTGCCCTTGGTTGGGATTTTTATAAATTTTGTTTAAAAAAATACCCTTGAGGGTGAATTTATTTGTGAGCCTTCAAAATCTGAAAATCAATTACGACCACCGATGGATTTCTCACCGTGGCTCTTGTGGAAGGGGGAATGGTTCTTATTGTATAAAAGGGAAGTTTGATGGAGAAGGAAGGCGAGGGGTATTTTGTCAGGCTTGATTATAAATATAGGAGGATTATATAAATATTTGGACTAAAATCAGTATTGACCGTTAGTTTGACTATTCGAGGGGCCAATTTGTAATGGTTATAAACTAACAAGGTAGGTTTATGTAATTTTCATAGTAAAAGGGGGGGATTTGTATATTTCCATAGTAACAGGGGAGGTCAACGTAATTATCCCTAAATATATCACATTTATCCTTTTTTAAGTACAAAAATGCACATAGAATTGTTAAATAAGGGGGAATTTTATTTTTTTTTATTAGCGTTGACATTTTTCATCCAAATATTTTTATAAGGTTTCAGGTATAAAGGAAGAATTTTTTTAGAGGGTGCATGTGTAGTTTTAAAAAAACTATAGTTTTATATTTTTAGAAGGGATTAAAGTATAATTAACCCAAAAATTAACTACAAAACGTGAGAACTTACGTTGTTTAATTATTAATAGCTCTTTTATATATATATATGCCCACATTGCAGGTAACATATCATTTTAATTTCCACAATAATTACCTAGCACATAAAATACTATCTTATAAATTAACATATTGATATTCGTATTCAAAACTTTTAATTTAATTTGGTATCATGACTATGATACCATATTAAATAATTATTATATCTAAAATTTAATTTTAAAAAAAAATATCATTTAGTATCTATAATAGTTTATATGTATATATATGATTCGATCACCATTATCTTCAAAAGATAATTCATAGATTAGCATTTTCTTGATAAAAATAATAATAATAATAATAATGATAATAATATAATAATGTTATCATTAATAAATTATAACATTAATTAATTTAATTAAAGTTGTTTTTTTTTTTTTTTTTTTTTTTTTTTTTTTTTTTAATAAACAAGAGTAAGGGGTAGATCTGAATCATCTGATTAGGTTATTGAATAATCTAATAATTTCTATATATCTCTAATTGGTTTTTCAGAATCTAACGTCTCCATCAATATGGATTTGGTAGCACTCAGAATGGTCAAATACACTTTATTACGTGTGATTTGCATTTATCTGCGGTCTCTGCCGGTCTTTATAATTTCCTTCTTTTTCAAGAAGTAAATAACCGTAACTAATTTTAAGGATAAATAAATTTTTTAGTATAATTATACGTAAAATTTTCCACTACTTAAAATATTACATTTAATGAGATTTATTGTCATTTAACAAATAAGTTCATTCGTTAGTTAAAATTCACTGAATTTATTGATATTAATGAAAAAATATGACAGAATTTTATATTTACTACAGATTGACTTATTACTGATTTATTACAGGTCAAATATATAAATTTTTCTATGATCAAATTACTCTCATACGTCTTCACCGGTTAATTCATGTGAAGAGTTATATCTTCAACGTTATAAAGGTAATTTAGTCAGAAAAATTTTGCTTGACCTGCAATATAAGTCAAACAAGGGTAAATATCAATTTTCATTCAATTTTTTTTGTTAATATCGCAATTTTTGTGAAATTTTTACTAACGAAATGGTTTATTTATTATATAGAATAAAACCTCAAGAATATTAGATATAATTTACGTACCTCAAAATATTTATATATATTTACACAAAAATCCTCAACAGAGAGGAATGTAATTATCTCTAATTTCGATTATCCTTTTCTTCTCCGTGGATACCAATAAGTGGCATGTTATGTTAGTTGAGATGGTTTCATATTGTTAGTAGAATAGAGTATATTTAATACGTTTGCATTAAATTTTTATAAATATATATATATATACACATAACTAAACAACATACCCTATCTCACTGTATTTGGAGCATATTTTATAGTAGTTGTCCCGTGTACGAAACGACATTTGGGACAGCTTGGATGGCTCAACGCGTCCCCCCAATCTAGGGTCACGATTTCGGGTTTTGCCCGTTAGCTCACTTTTGGGTCAGGTGAATATAATTGAGTTTATAATTGAAAAAAAGAACGACTTTGTAACAAAATCAAACTAAGCCAATAAGGTCTAATTCAATTGGCGAAATTGATGTCCCATGATTTTATAGGTCATGGGTTCGGAACTTCTCCAGGTGCATGGGATGTTGTCTACTGTAATAGTAGGTTTTATTGAATAAGATATAATTATTATAATAATTTTTGTTAGGTATTGACATCGACATGATTTATTGTACTTATAATCGATTTATTTCAATTAATAAAAAAGTTTATCGTCCTTACCTAAAAAAACAAAATCAAACTAATATTGGATTAGTGGATTTGGTATGGCATAGTACATGGGGTTATGAGTATTAATTTCTTAAGTTGATCTTAATTAATTAGGTAGTTAATTGAAAAATGGATTAAAGTTTATAATTTCATACTTGTTCATTAAACCTCCACACTAAGAATATATTTCCTTCAGTCTAACAAAAATAGAGGATTAATTATCATAAATTAATAATTAACTTAATATATATAACCTTTTAATGTATATTTAATTAATCCTACTTATATTGTTTTGCAATATATATTAAGTCAATTCCTCATCGAAAAAAAAGATAGAAAATTAAATAACTGCCTAATTAATGGCTAATTACTATTGCTCAAAATAAATAACCATATTAAATAGTTTTTTATCACAATCACAAAATATTTATTGTTCGTAAATTTGGAAAGAATGACTAAAATATTTGTCATCATGGTTAAAAGTTACTGTGGATAATTTTGTCATAATAAATAAGGTAAACTTTTGTACTAATTTTATTAAATTATGATTAATAATGATAATTTTTTAGTGAATATATGTTGGTTAGTGGTTGAAATTAAAACCGTTGAAATTGGGATGAGAATTAAATACCCCATATATAGATACTGCACTGCAACTTATTTAATTCATGGGAACTTTTTTTTATTTAAATTTAATTTAATTAAAATATATTAATAATAAAATAAGTATAAATATTGATTATGTAATTAAATTTTTTATTGGGGCAAACTTAATTTTAATTAATTCACAAATTAAGGAACCTGTCATTTTCACCATCTTTTTTCTATATTAAATAAAAAATAAAAAAAAAGGAATATGGGGTATAGTCTAAAAGGAAATGGGTACGAGAATCCTCTGCGATCACAAATCAGTGTACAAGACTACTACTGCTACAACTTTCAGTTTGAGGCTGACCCGTCTGATTTGACATAAAGTTCCATTACAGTGGGCCCAGGCTGCACGTGGCCATCCATCTGACTGTCGCCTCCTCATTTCCTTTGTCTTTTTTCGACGGTTTACAAGGAACACCCACTCAGTCCCCCTCCCAGATTACGCCGCGTGGAGCGATCTGCGACATCGTGTTGTCTGAGTCGACGTGGACCATACACCACTTCCCGCCCTGTCTTGTCTACTCTCACTCCCTCATCGCATCTGCACTGCTATCACCAATTTTTCACTACTCATTCTGCCAAACTCCCTAATTTATAAATAAATTAATTCCTATGTTATGGTCATAATATATTTGAACTTGACCAAAAATCTTTTATTATGACTTTATTTGGTTTGACTCAATAAATATATATATATATATATATATATATGAAATTATTATTTTTATTTTTTTATAAACAAGAGTAAGAGGAGATAGGTAGACAACTTTCTTTGAACATAATTATATAAGTCTCTCACAAACATAAAAATACAAGATAGCTCTCTAGACCTTATTTTTTGAGTCGGGTTTGGTCTACTATTGTTGGATAATATTTTAAATTTTTATTTAAAGCAATAATTTATTACATTGTTTACTATATACATTTAGTTTTATTAATATTTTTTTTGTTTTTTTATTCATAATTTATCAATAATTTCACTATTACAGAGACCTAATTTACAACTTTTTTATTGCATTTTTTATAGTTTATTTCATTTATTATATCTTTTCTTTGAAAAGATAATCTAATAAAAAATTAAATCTACATCATTAATGACAATCGATTTTAATGTTATCAAATTTTAAGCTTCATTTATTACTTTTCAAGATATTGAATAGTACACATAGCATGATTAATCTTGATGCTTAAAAGGATCCAACTGCACCACAGTGGTCGAAGGAATTTGACAAAAAAAGAATTTAAATATTGGGGGACTAACACGCTATCTATCTTGGCGATATATACCCATCTATTTTATAGATGGGTAGAGTTTCTTAAATTCTTAAATATATATTTATATTATGATACTTAAGTCAATGACAAGTTTTATTGAAAAAATGAAAGAGAAGCTTGAAATGAGAGTAATGATTGAAATAGTGTGAAAGTGATGTAATTGGTGTGGAGTACAAAAAGTATGCTGAAAATAATTTAAAAAATATAAGAATGCTAGTATGAGTGTGATAGCTCGTATTACCAAAATGACTACACAATGTCTCAATTTATAAGCATTCGAGTATCTCGAGATTCAGTTACTTACTGACTAAAAAGTTGATACCTATTGGGTCTCTTGGGGTTAATCAGAGCACTTTTACTATGATGTTTCTTAATCTGTATAATGTGTCGTCCCTACTATAGTTGACTCACCTTGCTTGATTGCACTTATTTTCGAACCTGCTTACTTAGTAGGCCTATGCAAGTGATGGGCTTTGTTACCTTACTCGTGGGTCGGCAAGGTTTGACATGCTAGGTTGCCATGGTGGAGACCCACTACCTTATTTTTTAGGCTTTGATGAGAAAGATTTGTAGGGGCATCATCAAATATATTTATATAACTATATATTTATATAAAAATTTACATGATTAAAAGATCACACAATAAATAATTTTATGATGTCTTAAATTTCATGAATTTATTCGCTTGAATTCAGATAGACTAGTTTATAGAATCCAGTTGAATTGGGGAATAAAAAATATAAACATTCTATTTTTGGTTCAAACTGGGTGCATAAACCCATAAATATTAATGGGCAGAGATCCTACCCAAGCCTAATTTATAATTTTAATGAATTTGGGCGCTTGCCTGGGTCTGACTTTTTTCTATGAGTCCAGGTATCGATTTTTTTCTTTTTTTCTGTGATCTTAATAATTTATGTGATCCTATTCATTAACCACCTCATTGTGAATGAACAAATCATCACAACACACTAAAATATAAAATGAATTTATTGAATAATTTCATCACATAAATAAAAAAAACCCAAAAGAAACAATTGGCTGTAGTAGACCCAGTTAATATTCATTGGGCTCAATAAAAGATAGTTGTTGGATTGAGTAAAGAACTTACATTACAGCCCATTTAGTTTAATTTGGCCAAGTGTGAAAATTAAGCCCAAAAGCTTGTTCCTGACACAGATGGAGGTCAATCAATATCATGCCAACTCACCAGAACATTTTGCTCAAATATCCAAAATCTCGTCCTGTTTATATTATTTTTTGTTTAATTTTCCAATATATGCATTTTACTATATCTTTGTAAATTGCACCACTTTAAATATAATAAATATTTTTTTTTATTTTTCAAAAATATATTATAAATAAAAATAATAATATAAATCATTAAATTATTTTTAAAAACAATCAACTTAGGACACATTTACTTTGAGTGATGTGATTAAAATGGGATATATTAAATTGTGATTACTATCATGAAAAAATCACATAATATATCATGCTTAAGGCACTAATCACAAACTAATCCAAAATGAAGTAAACAAAAATAAATAGTGATTAGGCATGATATCATGGCTAATCACCCAAAGTAAAGGTGCCCTTAAGGTATTATCAGCATATTTAAAAAATTAGTGTACTGATATTAAAATGATGTAGAGTTATTTTTATGAAAAATAATAGTTATAATTAATTATTAAAACTATCTAATTAGAGTATAATTATTACATTTAAAAAATATTACGACGATGTTATTAACTGTTATTTGTAAGTACTATTGACTTTTTATTATATTAGTGTAAATATATTTTTTACGCATATATCTGGATATGTCTGCTTCCCTGAAATATTAAATTTTCATGACTAATTCGTATATCCTAAATTAGTAATAAATGAAAAAAAGTAATTAATAATTTTATATTTAGACAATTTATGTAATAACGACATTTTTTTAAGGAAATACAAATTATTATTAGTTAAAATAATAAAAATGATACACAATCTGCTATATTGATGGATGCGACACTTAAAAAAGATCTGAAACGTGATTCCTAACTAACAATTTCTCTTATAGATTTGTTAGAAAAACGGAAAACGGATAAATTAAGACCAAATTCTAGACCGCTAACGTAAGGTAAACAGTTCTTGTCAGAGTTTCAGTTTCACCCTTTTGTTCTCCGAAAATAGGAAAAAAGCACACACACGAGACGCAGTAAAATCTCACATAAACGTCAGAGCTGAGATCTAATCCCCCCTATCCACCCCACCCCATGCATTTATTCCCTTTCTTTATCTGAGATTCACTACAAATTTCTTCAGTTCTAGTGTGGAAAACCACCTCTTCCTCTATCCTTCACTCCCCACACCCTACGAATCTTGATTCTGTTTCTGTTCCTGTTTCTGTCTCCTGAGCTGTGATTATATCAGGCAATCTAATTCAGATCTGCCCAGATCCATACTTCGCTTCTGTAAGCACTTTTTTCCCTCCTGATCTGATTGTCTTTTGCTGTCATGATTTGCTGATTCGATGCTTTTCGTATTGGAATGTACCGTTGGTTTTGCTGGGCTTCTGACTTTATTTCTGTTCTTGTAATGCTGTTATGTGGGTGTTGTGTTTCTCCTTGGTTTACTGCATTGTGTGATGAATGTGAAGTTTCTTGAGGATATGGTGTTGTAGATCTGCTGCGATGGAGCTGTGCTTTTGAGTCAATTTATGGAAGAAGATTGAATTGTGTCACTATTTGGAATTTGGGTGTTCGATGTAGGATCCACTTTGATTAGGGACATATTAAGAAAAAAAGTAGCAATGATGAAATTGATTTGGTATTGTTCTGTAGTGTAAGAAACTGCGGAGTGAAAAATTAATTTTTTGTAGAAAGGAGAAAATTGGTCTTGAGTAAGTGATTTCAGGTGTGAACTTCTTCCAAACAGCACCGGCCTAGATAGTGACTATTGCTGATTCTGTTAAATTAGACAATAATGCACCTACTTAGTTGTGTTTACGTTGTCCATGGAGATTGTAGTGGTATCAATCTAAGTACCTGTTCTCCATTTCTGGTCGGGACTAAGGAATCTGGTTGCTCGAGGATCATGGTTTTGTCATTTAAACTTGTGTTCTCGTTGTTACGCAAGAAAGTTCATGGTTTTGTCATTTAAATTTGTGTCTGTAGAAATTTGTGCTATTCTTTAGATTATGCATTCAATACAACTTCCAATTCTGGAAGCTAATTGCTTTCTTATTCTTGTTTAACATCTCTGTTGCCTAGGCTTTTTGATGATTTTAAGCTATATCTGCTCTTTAGTTTTACACTTTCTGTTTTTGTCTCACGTTCTGAATGGACAGATCTCGTGCTGTACTAAATCCATCGCAGTGGACTGTGGAGAAAAAATAACATATTGGGCCAATTCTTTATCCATGCATATCCACTTTTTTTTTTTGGCTAACTTCGGTATTTTAAACTTTGTTACATGGGCATTTATTAACCATTTACATCTTTTTATTTGAAAAATAACATCTCCCTTCCTGTGAGCTTCTTTTTTATTTATCCTATAAATTTAGCATTTATCATGATTTTAAAAGTACGATACTTTTACCTGATTTTCGGGCTGGTTACTTTTTAGAATCCAAACTTGTGTTAGTTTTTTCACTTAGTTTTTTGGGATTACTTGATACCTTGTGCTTGCTGGATCAGATTTTTAACCAGGAGTTATCCTATTTCATTGTGCAATTATGTCACAGGTTGCTTCATAGTCTAGTTTCTTACCCGAATTTGTGATTTCTCAAGCCCGATTCCGGAATCTCAGTATGAGATCGTCTTTTTGACCAACAAGGTGCAAGCGCTCAGGTCGAAGGAGGATCTGAAGGTTTCTAAAGAATTACCCAAGCTAAGATAAATGACAAGGGGGAGATCAGATGCAGCGCAGAAGAAGCGCTTGTTAACTTCTGTGTGTATTGTGGCTGTATTTCTTGTCTTTCTGTATGTCTACTTTGGTTCTAAGAATTCTGGGGAGTCTGCTCTAGAGTATGGCAGCCGCTCTTTGAGGAAACTAGGGTCATCATATTTAGGTGGAGATGAGGATTCTGATCTTGGTCACAAGCAAGATGAATCACCAGTCAAGTTTGGGCTAGATGATGGGGAGGAGGGTTTCACCCCAAAGAGCTTCCCGGTAAGTGTTCCAACGACTTGGCTGATTTTATGCAAATTACTTCGTTGGCCATGACAAAGTTTACTGTTTGAATAAAAAGAACCTACTTTGCAGTCTGTTATTTGTCATTCTAGCTGATGACTTATTATAATTATTTCCATTCCACCCTAAGGTCTGTGATGATCGTCATTCAGAGTTGATCCCTGTCTGGACAGAAATCTTATATATCAATCAAGATTGAAGTTGGACCTGTCTCTGATGGAGCACTATGAAAGACACTGCCCATTACCTGAAAAGCGATTCAATTGCTTAATTCCACCTCCACCAGGATACAAGGTGAGTATCTGAAGCAGAATGCATTTGGTTTTTATTTCTGCATTCCGTTGAATTTGGTGAACATTTTGTTCTTATTTTTGTTACTTTATTCATTTTTTCTTCTTTTCTTTTTTCTTTAACTGTTTGAAATTACAGGTCCCGATCAAGTGGCCAAAAAGTAGAGATGAAGTTTGGAAAGTAAACATTCCCCACACTCACCTTGCAACTGAGAAGTCCGACCAGAACTGGATGGTTGTTAAAGGCGAAAGGATTCGTTTTCCTGGAGGAGGCACCCACTTTCATTATGGAGCAGATAAATACATTGCTTCAATTGCAAATGTATGTTGTCAACAATTCGTAAACCTGATTATTTTAATAATGTTTCCAATTAACTTTTGAATTCTGTCATAAATTGTTTACATCTGACGTTTGATGAATATAAAATTTGTCCCTAATGCTGTTAAATTGGAATAAATTAACCTGTAACAACTGACACGTAAGAGAACCTCTCTTCTGCTTCTGATCATTTTTTTCATTTGCAGATGCTGAACTTTTCAAACAATAACTTGAACAATGAGGGAAGATTGCGCACAGTTTTCGATGTCGGATGTGGTGTCGCAAGTTTTGGCGGTTACCTCCTTTCATCTGGTATCATTGCAATGTCATTAGCACCTAATGATGTTCACCAAAATCAGATCCAATTTGCTCTGGAGAGAGGAATTCCTGCATATCTAGGTGTTCTTGGGACAAAAGAGCTTCCTTATCCAAGCCGGTCTTTTGAACTTGCTCATTGTTCTCGTTGTAGAATTGATTGGTTGCAGAGAGATGGGATCCTTCTGCTCGAGTTGGATAGAGTGCTCAGACCTGGAGGCTATTTTGCATACTCATCCCCGAAGCTTATGCTCAGGATGAAGAGGATCTGAGAATATGGAAGGAGATGAGTGCGCTTGTGGAACGCATGTGCTGGAGAATTGCTTCTAAAAGAAACCAAACCGTCATTTGGCAGAAGCCTTTAACAAATGACTGTTATATGGAGAGAGAACCTGGCACTCAGCCACCTCTGTGTCGATCTGATGATGATCCTGATGCTGTTTGGGGTGTACTAATGGAGGCATGCATTTCACCTTATTCTGAACGTAAGCTTCTTATTACATTATATATTTCTTGAAAGAAAACAAAGAAAAGAGCATCATGCCGACACTAATTAAAAGCAATTGCTTGGGTATCTTTAATTGTGTAAAATTATGTGGAACTATAAGTAGATGGGTTATGGTTGTCCGTATCTTGTTGCCAATAGGTAACTCTAGCTTTCATGTCTTCTTAAGATTTTAGGTTGATAAGTTGTGCCCACTTCAAACTGGGTGTTCTAAGCTTTTACTGGAAGAAATTGTCAGTGTGTATATTAATTTTATCCTTCACTTTGTCCCTTGAAAATGGCTTTAGATTTATTGTTCGGGATAATTACATTTACATTCTTTGATCTATGGTTTGATTACACAAACCACCCCTGTTTTTTGAAAAATTATACATACACCTCGCAAAAAGATCATTACACAAACTACCCCTAGTTTTTGGCTGTGAGGGTGGTTTTTGTTTATTATGCAAAAGATGTGTAAACAGATCATGGGTTAGGAGGTGTAAATGTAATCATCCCTTAATCTTATTCTCTGAATCCTGAAGGAAAAGGAAGCCATTAATTTCCTTAATTAATATATTGTACTTCTCATCATCAGATGATCACCAAACAAGAGGCAGCGGACTGGCACCATGGCCTGCCCGATTAACTTCTCCTCCTCCACGTCTTGCTGATTTGGGCTACACGAGCGAAATGTTTGAGAAAGACACGGTACTTGGAAATACAGTCACACAACTTTTCTGTTTCCTTTTTTCCCTCCTCTGCTTGCTTATCTTATTTATGGTTCTGCATCCAAAACAGACAAAGACGTAGATGCTAATTCTGTGGATTCTGTTTGTGAGCAGGAACTTTGGAGGCAGAGAGTTGATAACTATTGGAACCTCTTGAGCCCGAAGGTCAAGCCTGATACTCTGAGGAACCTGATGGATATGAAGGCGCATTTGGGGTCATTTGCTGCCGCTCTGAAGGACAAGGACGTATGGGTGATGAATGTTGTGCCTGAAGACGGTCCCAAAACACTTAAAATCGTCTTTGATAGAGGCTTGATTGGCACTGTTCACAACTGGTACGTGATTATTTGCTACTAAAGCTCGAGTTCATTCTCATCTTTACCCTTTTCATCTTCCTTTTGTTCCCACTACCCTTTAAATGATAACTGAAGATTCTATATGTTGGAAATTTGATCTTGTAATCCGATTTATTTACAGGTGCGAATCCTTCTCAACATACCCCAGAACTTACGATTTGCTCCACGCTTGGACCGTATTTTCCGATATTGAAAAGAAAGGTTGCAGCGGTGAGGATCTCCTCCTTGAGATGGACCGTATTCTCAGGCCTACAGGTTTCATTATCATCCGCGATAAACAACACGTTATCGATTTTGTAAAGAAGTATTTATCTGCATTGCACTGGGAAGCATTCGCCACTGCTGATTCGTCTTCAGAACCTGGCCAAGATGGAGATGAAGTTGTGTTCGTCATCCGCAAGAAACTGTGGCTGACAAGTGAAAGCTTGAGAGATACAGAGTAGACCCTCGGCAACGGGGCTGATTAATTCGCCTCCACATCATCTTGGGATCTAAGAAGCATATCTCAAGAGTTCATTTTGTAGACATTCTGTAATGCTTATTGCTTCAGTTTAGTTGCTGACTAGCAATTGACAAGTTTATTTATAGGGTATTCTTAATTCTTGCAATGCTATCAAAATTTGTTGTTGGGAAATATCTTAGTTGCCTCTGTCCCAGGATGTTCAATAATTATTCTTACCTAAATATATTCTGCTACAAATCTTTCTCAGTAGAATCAAATTACATAGTTATGGTTCTTTTTACTATTCTTGCATCTCTTCTTCACTTACAGGCTTTATACCAAAATATTTATGTGTCTGTTTTTCAGGTGTTATTTGAAAAAATTCTATTAGTTGTGAAATATAGGTCACATGTTCGAATATTTATTGTAAACACCTGACCTTTTTTATTAAGATTTCGGCAAAAAATGCTGATATTGGCAAATATAAATTGCATAAATTTTTAATTTTATTTCTCATTATCTCTTTCATGCAATAATTTTGTACATATGAAGGGAAAATGTAATAAAAATTATTCTCACTCCAAATATATCTATAATATATATATATATATATATATATATATATATTGTTACATTTATCTTTTATAAGCCAAAAATATATATGGAAATGTTAAATGAAGGGCATTTTTTTTTAAATTCTAATAGAAAGGATCAAGTATGAATTGAGAATTTTTATAGGGGTGTAAGTGTAATTAACCCTTGTTACAAGGTTTTGAAACTTTGATGTTAGGACAGTCACATTTTCTCATATAAGTGAATGTAAATCCTACAAAAATTGCTTAATACCACAACTCTGAACACGAACCTCTATTACCAAATCGTATTGCATGTCATATTTTATTTAATATATATATTTTTTAGAAAAGATACCAAAACGTTCATTACTTACCAATGTCATATTTTATTTAATATATGTCACATACAGAAAATACTTTTTTTGAAATATAAATTCTATACATATAATGAAGGGTTAATTATATTTAAACCCCTCTAAAAAGAACAAATTACACTTTTCTCAAATAAATAATTAAAATTATACTTACATCCTCTTTGAAAATTCACTATTTATCACCTGACCTTCTTTCGTTAGGGTTTGGATGAAAAATACTAACATTAGTAAAAAAATTTTTTTTTTTAATTTTATCCCTCATTTAATATTTTCATGTAATAATTTTGCACTTACAAGGACAAAAATATAATGATATTAACCTCACCATACATATATAACAGAGTATAGATTTATTTTGAAATGAAAAAACAAACGTATAATAATGTCTTTATTTTGAGAATAGGATGATTGTATTAGAGAAACTTCCCTTGTAAGTATCAAAAAGGGGTGTGGTCATAAGTCCTGCACCATTACTTCTCCATCTCTCTCTTTTTTTTTTTTTTTTTTTTTTTTTGGCCCACAAAAATGATATCTCATGTTTGAATGCTGCAATTGCGGGAGCACTTTTGAGCGGAATTTATATTTACTTATGAATAATTTTTTGAAGACCGTAACGAAATTTGGTATAATTATGAATATTTTTTTTTTTTAAAAAATTATGAATATTTTCATAATATTTGATGAAATAATAAAAATTCTTGAATGAATATCTGAAATTGTCAATTTTATCCTTATTGTATTTTTTTTAAAGAAAAAAAGACAATGTGGATGGAAAAATTTGAAAAAATGTCCACTTAGACTATAAAAAAAAAATTAGGTAAAATTATAATTCATAGCCCACAAAAGTCATTTTGATTGCTTCACCGCTAAAAATGAATGAAAAACTGAAGATAACAGATTGGATTAGTTGTTGGCAACCATTAAAATCATAAAGATACTGATAATTTTTCAAATAAAAAAAATATAATTATATCAAATTTCAAATAAAATCATTGTAATTTACTCTTTATTCATTTTGTATTACCTTGCAAATAAATTTTGCTTTGGAAGCAGTAGGAAACAATATTAAAAAAAAATATGAGAATTTAGGTAAACACACAAAACCGTAATTTTTTTAATTCAATTTGTTACTTTAGAGTAAAAATACAATTATAGTATACTATATATGCACAAGATCAATATCGATTTCCTATTATTAATTATCAACACCTAATTGTTCTCGTTATACATGAGAATATTAAATAAGGGATAAAATTAAAAATTATATAATCTTTTTTATTGACATCAGCATTTTCATCCAAACCTTAACAAATTGAAGTCAAGTGTGTGTGTGTGTGTGTGAATCCCGGTTGGGACTACTTAAATTTTATCATTAGCTTTATCCCATAAATGGGCATATGCCCATCATATCACATAAACAATCCAAGGAAGAAAATAAATAAAAATTCGAGCATATGCACATGCAATGTCATTGAGGATCAATATGTTTACATACACTTGAAAATCAAGTGGAAAGCTGTCCTTAACATTGGTAACATGCCATAGCATATGGTCCCTACCTATACACACACACACACCCATTGAGAGCTTCTTATTCAACCCCAATCCAAAATCATCAGATGTCTTCTTAGGCTGTCTCAATTCATTGCTTCATTTTGAGACCAGTGATTAAGATTGAATATTGTCACGTAATTTTGAATTATTGTTTGTTAAAATGTCTGGTAAGATTAAAATACGCTATAATTTATGCTTGTTTATAAAATTATCAGGGGTTTCTGAACTGACTTACACCCCAATGTCTCTATCAGCCGGTTAAAAAGATTAAGATTATTGTATATGAATACAGGTTATGTATTTATGTTGGCTGGTGAAGAATATATTTAACAACATCATTAGGCAGACCGTGATGACTAATTTTACTTGTCCATCTTAGCAAATTAATTGATTTTCTATCGAGACATTAAATCTCGATTAATTTAAGTATTGCATTCGAGTCCCGTTGAAAAATTGGATATTAATTAAATGAAAACAATTTTAATTTTTGCATGGTTTAATTGATAATAACACTTTAATTAGTCAATAAAAATGTGACTCGAGATTGACAGTTGACACATATACAGCAATTTATGTATTAATTAAGCTCCTAATCAATGATTGAAAAGCCAACTAGACTCTAATCATGATTAACATTACACACCAACTCAATTAATAATACAGTCGTCATTAATTAACAAGGATAATTAGCTTTATTATTATTGAAAATTAAATAGGGAGAAGCGCAATTAGTGTAATCTAGTGAACTAATAATGTCAAAAGCTAATCTAATCTCTCAATGGAGGGACTGCCTTTTCCTTTAATTTGTTTGACCCAAAGGGTCATTGATGGGGTCCCCATTATGCCCTTAATTTAGGGGCACCCCCACCACACTCAAGTTGCCTGTCTTGTGGGCCAAATTGTCAACTATCTTTATCCATTTTTCAGAATTTTAATACTCATTTATGACATATGAAAAAGTCAAATGACATTTTAATTTTCAATAAAATTAGGTCTAATATTAATACATCGCTAATGATGTCTTCATCTAGTGATTAAGGTTAATGTCTCGTAAACAAGTTCAAAATTATGGGTTCGAATCCACCATGCGTATGAAAATTTATTTTATTCAAGTTTATTGTAATTTATTTCATAATTTTTAATTATATTGATATATTGATCGAATCGATGTATTGTTCAGTTGCTAAAATTATTAAAATATTGATATAATCATATATTTACTGCTTTGGGGGGGGGGGGTTGTCCTAATATTAATATGCCATTCAGTCCAAGTAGGAGTTTATTGTATCCAATTAAATAATTCAATTATGTATTATATAATTAATGCAAAATACAAAACAAAATAATTAATTTTATGATAAGTATATAAAATTTACTTCACCAAATTATTGATTTTTCTAATGGTCCTATATGAAGTTTAAAAAAAAAAAAAAAATCTTTGCACAATTTTGGCAATAGCATGCAAGAAAAATGCTTTACTTTTTCCTTTCCTAGCTTGTGAAAATTAATATGGTAAAGTTTGTTCCTATTCTTGTTTTAGAAAAAAGGGACGTGTCAAACTTCAATATTTATTTCAATTTTTTTTTCTGGTTTGTTGTTCCAAGCATTTTTTATACACTAACCATTATGATATGTCATCTCTGCGTACATATAATAATTATATTTCATGTTTTAAAATATAATATGAAAAAAAAACATAATAAACTAACAAATTACATTTAAAAATAAATAAAGTATTATCGACACAACAAAAAATTTATGGTAGTAGTATTAAAACGATGCAGATTTACTTTTGTACAAAGAAATAATATTATAATTAATTTTAAAAATTATCTATCTAATTAGGGATATAATTATTATATTAGATGTTGAAGTATTTTAATAGAGATCAAACAATTTTTAAAAGGTTAAATCTGTTAATTAGTTACTCATTTATGTTTATCATCCCACTTTAATTTCTCATATTTCATTAAAGTTCCTGAAACTATACAAAAACAAAAACGATAGACTCGTAAAAAGCTCACGCCTTTTCAAAATAATTCAAGTTCGAATTATTGTCAATGTGTGCAATGGACACACACATGACCGGACCAGACCGGACCTTCATATATATATCCCAACAGATTAAGAATTTATTTTTTGACAATCATATAATGCAGTGTCTTTATGCGTCTCCTATATAGAGCAAAATTATTGTATAAGCTTATATACCAAAATAATAATAATAATAATAAATACAACGTAATGATATCACTAATTATTATCTATCAATAAAAAATATTTTTTTATATTAGTATAGATAATCCAGAACGAAAGTAACCAAAAATGCCAACAAACTTGTTGAATTGGTTTCTAAATCTTCATCACTAAGCAAAAATTAAAATAAGATAGGTGCTGCAAATGAATGTAGTGAGAGATGTATGTATGTATGTGCATGTTTGTTTGAATTGGTAAAAAGGTGAAAACACAAGCTAAGGAATTAAGGTAAGTGGCATCAAGCCTTTATATGGTAAAGATTAGATTAGGATCAAGTTTTCTGACACTCTTTGTTTGAATTTGTATTTTGTTTTATTTTGGGCATTTCTCGAGATAAAACAAATACATTCGATGCTTATTTTTCTATTTTTTTACACCTTATATGTGTGTTTTTTTATTTTTGTACTTTTTATATAATATAATTATAGTATAAATAAGTTGAATAAGGCATACAGATTTGAGGGTTCCGGTAGGACAAAGGGTGGGAGGAGGGTTCTCGGATTGCCACGTGTCTGAAGTTCATTATCAACTTTAATTTACATTCACACCTCCTAAAATTTGAACCTTCAAAATCTAACCCCCCGACTTTTGAGATTCCTCAGACATTTCGAATTCTTTTCTTAGTGGGGACCAATTTGTCATTTTCCTCACCTCAAGTAAAACTTAAAAGAAATATACATATATATGTTTTGTATTTTAAATAAATATTAATTTTATATATTAGTAAATAACACGTAGTTTCGTAAAGTTACATGGAATTAAATTATAATATTGGGGTTGGACTTAGTTAGTGATTAATTAAAAATATTACTGGAAAAAGATTTGAAAAATAATTACTTTTTATTGAAAAGCGCCTTTTGAAACCACACTTTGTGCCTTTATCCCACATGATCAAAGAGTTTAATTTTGACTTTTTTCTTGTCTATTCCTTCTATATATTATTCAAAAATGAAAGGAAAATAAAAAAAAAAAAAAAAACACACAAAAACACAAAAAACAAATATTCTCTGAGTGCCAGAAATGCTGGAAGGTGGCCCAACTCAGCAACCGCGTTTCCTGATAGAAATTAGAAATGAGAATCGTCACATCATTTCTTCCAACTCTTGTATGAAATTTATTACGTCATTCGATTTTATAAATTAATTTCATATTATATATATTTTTAAATAATATATCAATATAATTAAAATTAATATAAATAGATTACATTGATTCAACAAATAAATTACAATAATTTATATAACGTAAGACAAAATTCACACATCCAGTGATAATCGAGCCAATGACCTCGAACTTGTTCATAAAACTTCAATTTCAGCCTTAACACTAAGCTAAGACTTTATTGATAATTTAAAATCTATATTATTTAAAAAAAAAAAAAGTGTTGTAGACACAAAATGGCAGTTTTGACACTGTTGCATTAACCTTTTGTAATTCTAAAATAACCTTAATTGATAAGATAACTAACTTATTCAATTTTTTAAATTTTATATTAACTTAACTGTCAATTAATATATTTTATATTTTATTTATAATATTTTATAAGCACACAAAATAACGTGTCACAACGGCTACTATTAATAATTTAAATCAATAAATAAGCTCAATAGAGATGTCTCAATCTTACCAATCAAACAATATTTCATTACTCCCATTTATTATTCTGACTTTTATTTATTTAACCCGTTCATATTTATAATATATGTAAGAGAAATGAAATAAAATATTTGCATGGAAACAAGTCAATATCAATATATATATATATATATATATATATATATATAAATAGCATATAGTTGGCGGGTTGTATTAATTATAGATGGGATTGATCGTATGTCAACTTCTTGAACATGACTCAAACCTCATAATCAATTTTCTATTTTTTTTTTTATTTTTGAATTTATATTATAATGACAAAATAATAATTACAATTATGGGAAATCCTAATCTTTATTATTTTTTTTTATCAAAATCGGGTTCATCAGCATGTAATATAATATTACGTTATATTTTCAAAATAGTGGCCATCGGAAGATAATTAAATTAATAAAATATTTATTATATGACGGGTATAATTTGATACACGTGGTAAAGCAACATACATTTCACGTTATATCATTTTAATTTGTTAATTATGCTCTAAATTTTGATTTGCCAGCAATTTTGACTATGGATGTGAAAAATCTGTTTGTGTCTAAATTTTTTGAATTGGAAAAAAAAAATGAACTAACAAATAGAGAATGTTCAACATTAATAATATATAACGTGATTAGTGATTATGTTCTAAATATAGAAAATTTTAATTCAAAATCAAATAACTTATTTTGCATATTGTTGGTGGGATAGCTTATAATTAATTTCTCTCAAAATAACATATGTCCTTGTATTTAAGTTGTTGAACAACATACTAAATAAGATAAACTATATATTTTTAGTACAATAATTCACATGTATTAATCAATCTACTTTAATAATACATAATTTAGAAAAAAAAAAAACTTTATATTTTATTAGACAATTCACATGAAAATTGCCACATTGCCTCTAGAAAAGGAAAATAATAAGATTTAAAAATAAATAAAAAATGCCTTGCACCCTCCGAATTTATTTTTTTTTTTTTATCGATATATGAAGTAAAATAAAAATTGACACCTGATCCCACAAACCCGTAAGAAAATATTACATCTGCAGCATGTGGGTCGACTTTTTTATTAAAAAAGAAAAGTACGTGAGTCGACCAGAATCCCTATAGTTGATCCACTGTTGTAAAAAATTAAGGTTTAATTATATGAGAATCAATACACAAGACGTATATTTTACTCTATCAAACATTTAAATAAAAATCCAAACCCAGGTTATAAATATTAAAATATTCAAGTTTAATCATTAAATTAGGAGGAATATGATTTAGGTTGACCCTCCAAATTGATAGAATTGTGTGTGTTTTTGTATGACATAGAGCCCCAATTGGCGGCCATTGCTTCTACACTTGGAGAACATAAATCTTGACTTTTTATGCCTCTTAATTAAGAAATTATGAAGAAGAAAAATATATTATAATAATGGACAAGGAAGTTCAATTGTCAACATGTCAATCCCAATGAACAATATGAATACTTCAAAATCAATTAGCCAATCATAAATTATAATTTCGTTTGGCTTAATAAACTCAAATTACAAGAAGGATAATACCAAATTATGAGTATTCTAACATTAAATACCCAAAAAAATTACCAACGTCCTTGTTATAATATGATGAGATTAAGTACTATTGGGATAAAGAAATGAATGGTACAAATTATTTTTTTTATATAATTAAAATGGTCATTGTTAGTATATTAAATACATCGATCTATTGAAATCAACATATAATAATAATAATAAGTAATAATATTAAATATTTTTTTCGTTAACAAAATGATTAAGCAGGAACGACACCAACTTCAATTAACAAAGATTGTGTTTGTTTTATGTGTGCTGATTATGATCTTTGTAATTATATATTATCGTCAATAATCAAAATCTAAAAATAGATCATAATATATATTTAGGTCTATCAAATAAGTCAAAAGCTTGATTGTTTCAAATCTTCGATCTTAATTATAATAAAAATTAATTAAAAAGAAGAAGGTGCGTAATTTAGTGAAATATGGTGATAGAAAATGCATGGGGATGACTGATGAGAAGAATTTGGGGGGAATGATGTGTGGATAATAAATGAGAAAGCACAGTGTACAAGGATGCTACTCTGTAGCTCTGTTCCAGGCAGTGTGATTGCCTATGTTCTCTCTCTCTCTCTTTTTTTTTTTTTTTTTAAAACAAAAAAATATATATATTCAAATTCTTCGTGACAACAACAGTTTTTGATATTTGTACTAATGTAATTGATATTTTTGTCTTACTTAATGTCATAAGAGTTTTTTTATTAAATTGATATATTATTTAATTTAGGGATAATTATGCTGACCTCCCCTGTTATTATGGGAATATACAAATTTCCCCCTCTTACTATGAAAATTACATAAACACCTTATTGGTTTATTACCATTACAAATTAGCCCCCGAATAGTCAAACTAAAGGTCAATAATAATTCCAATTCAAATATTTATGTAACTTTTCTATATTTATAATCCGGCCTCGCAAAAGACCCATCGCCTTCCTTCTCTACCAAACTTTAATTTCATACCATAATAACCATTCCCCATTCCACAAGAGCCACGGTGAGAAATCCATCGGTGGTCGTGACTGATTTTCAGACTTCGAAGGCTCACAAACAAATTCACCCTTAAGGGTATTTTTTTCAGCAAAATTTATAAAAATTCCACCCAAGGGCGAAAATAGGAAGATTAAATAAATATTTGGATTGAAATTAGCATTGGTCGTTAGTTTGACTAATAGAGGGGTCAATTTGTAATGGTAATAAATCAACAAGGTATATTTATGTAATTTTCATAGTAAGAGGGGGATTTGTATATTCCCATAGTAACAAGGGAGGTCAACGTAATTATCCTTTAATTTATTGATGTTCACATGATTATGTGATTAAGGTTTTTATTTAGAAATTAGTTAAGTTATATTTAGGTATTTTTTGAAAATGTAAAATTATATATATATATATATATATATATATATATTTTAAAGAAGTTTCAAAATTATACTTATATTTCATTCGAAAATTCACTATTTACACCTGATCCCTTTTCGTTAGAGTTTAGACAAAAAATATCGATGTTAGCAGAAAAAAATTAAATAAATTTTTAATTTTACTCCTTATTTAAGATTATTATGTAATAATTTTGTACTTATGAGAAAAAAAATATAATGATGTTAACTCCACATATAAATTTTACATTTATCTCTTCATGTGTACAAAAATACACATACAAATATTAAATAAAGGGCAAAGTTCATAATTTATATAATTTTTTTGTTAATGTTAATATTTTTCGTCTAAACTCTAACGAAATAATATCAGGTGTGAAGGAAAAATTTTCTGAAGGGGTAGGAAAAAATATAATTTTTTATTTTTAGATGAGGTATAAGTATAATAACCTTAAAACCAAGTAGACTTTGTCCATACGGTGAAGTTAAGATCTTAAATTTTGAGTTGAAATGGAGATTTGTTACTATCCATTGATTCAATAATTATTGTCAAAAAAATTATTAGCAGTACAGAAATACGATATATGATGTGGCAAATAATATAATAAATTGTTGTCTTTTAAAGAAAAAATACTAACCGTGTCACTATATAATGTTTTTTGAAAATGCACATTTAGATTTCTCAAGGGTGCTAAATATAATTTTTCAAATCACAAGGGTTTACGTATAATTACACAAATCTTAGTAGAGGGGAATGTAATTATTCGTATACAATTTTACACGAACCACATGAACACAAATGATTGGACAAGCACTATGTTTTCGTATATATTAAGATTTAAAAGGTTTCAGGACTAAATTGTAAAGACTAGAGCTATATGCGGATTAAAAAAAAAGATTGAAGGGTAAAATTCAAGTACAACTTTTATAAAAATACCGGAAGTCAGTAGGAAAGTAGTATTATCTACTCAACTAGAAGCAACAAATGATTAAAAAGAATGACAATTATATTGAGTACATAAATAAATAAATTGTTTTAGGACCTATTAGAAAAAAAAAAAAAAAAAGAAAGGGTGAGTGAAGTAAAGTTGGTTATTGGAAAATAAAAGTAAAAAAGCAAAGGGGGGAAAAAGGGAGGAAACGGAAGCATCTTTTCTTCTTGTAAAAACGCGTTTTTTGTTTTTCACGCGAGAGGAATTAATACAACTCAACAAAAAGCAATTAGTGCTAAACACCCAAAACAGGTGGGGGGGGGGGGGGGGGTTGGGGGAGGTCTTATTTTTGACAAAGATTTCCGGTTGCCTAAAAAGCAAACACAAGAAAAGGATAAAATGAAAAATGAAAAAGAAATCTCTCTCTCTCTCTCTGAACTTTGATGGTGAATGATGCCACCACAGCATAAAGTTTCCATCACAGTCTTCTTCTTCTTCAACTAACTTCTCTCTCTCTATCTCTCTCTCTAGAAAGTTAGGGTTTCAAATTCACTGTCCCATAGTTGTTGTTGTTGTTGTTGTAGTAGTCTCATTTCACCAAGCAATTTTATTTATGTATGGAGGAAGATTTCACTTGCTGGATGTGATGCGGCTGATGGAAGGATTACGGAGTTTTCGCTTTTCTGGATTGAGTTTACAGGTGAGTGTTGGAAGTTTTGTTGCATTGGAGCTTAAGATTCAAGGAGAATTGCGTGCTTGGATCTGTTTGATGCATTTACTTGTGATGCTAGTGATGGAATTTTGGAGAGAATGGTTGTTACTTTTCTGGAATTTTGTGTAGTGGTAGCTTTACTGTACTGGTATTTACCTTTTGAACGTGTGGTTATTTGTGAGATTTGTGAAGATCCTTTTCCATTTTGGTGGTGTGCAGAGTAATGGGAGGAGGATGTTGCGCTAGGTTATTTGATTGCTTTTGGTTCATTGATGTGCAATAGATTTTTCAACTTCCCCCTTGTTTTTTGTTATCTTTCATCTCTTTTATATTTGAGGTGATTAAATTACTTCATTTGGAATTTGTTGACTATTATTACTTCTGATTTTAAAAGATGTTTTCTTTACTCATTTTGCTTATACAGTACTTCGATTACTTATTTCTTTTGGAAATTTCTTTACATGCAGAAATTTCTATGGCTATGATTGTAGTGATAAAGAAATGACTCTGTAGTCTAGTTAAATTTGAGATTAGGGATAGTCAATTTGAAAGTAGAAACCAAAACTAGTTGTAATTGAAATATGGAAGCTTTTAATTGATTCTTTTCTTACCAACCCAAAATGGATTTGTTGGCTATAAGAGAAGATTGCTGACGTTTCTCGACTGATTACGTATTGTTTCTTTCTCTATGCAGCACCAATGATTCGATCTTTTTCGGAGATATGATTCTTTAGTTGATGTACTGGAAGCTTGCGGCTTTAGAAAGAGAAGTATTAAAGACACCAAATTAGGGGCATTTGGAACCGGTGCCACATTTCGACAAGGAAAAAGGGGTAAGGTAGATGGAAAGTGCTAAGCGTTGGTTTGCAAAATTCCGACCAAAAGAGAAACCTAAGACGTCAACCAAGAAGAAGGAACCTACTCCGAATGGGAGAGACGGTTCAAAAACACCATTGAATGAGGAAACTCCTTCAAATGCTACTAAACAGAAGGTTGCTGCAGCCAAGCAGTATATAGAAAAGCATTACAAGGAGCAGATGAGAAGCCTGCAAGAACGGAGGGAGCGGTATAACATTTTGTTTCATTCGTTTTGCCAGCCTATATTAGATGTATCTTCCATTGTTAGTTTGGGTATGCTCCATCTTGTGAGATTGACCCGCTATCGATATCCATTTGCTGGTTCCAATTGCTTAATAGTTTCCTAATCAAATTTTCTTGAGTTGGTCTCGTTGCAGTAAAAGCAGTAATAGGAGATAGCTATGTCGTGTTGCATTTAACCAGACCTTTCATGCATTTGATTCCACGAAGCATGATGAGAATATTCCGCAGATTGCTCTTGTTTGCTAGTATATAAATATAATGTGTATTGCCTAAATCTTTCTTTTTCTTTACTGTTAATTAAGTGTTTGGACATAATTTTTGACGAGTGATAAGACTGTTTCTGATCAAAATAAGAATCAACATGGCCATTGGTTTATTTTATATTTGTTTTCAAGATGGTCTCGTCATTCTTTCTGCCATACAACTCGATTGATGGTTGATGATTAGCAAACATGTTTGTTTGTTGTGTGAGATCGCTTTTGATGAATCACTTTTCTAATTTCCATCAATTCATCATGGAAATAAAATTCTATTGATTCCATAATTGACCCAAATGTGTCAAAGTTCAAATTTATGGGATGGAGTATTAAGTGTTGTTACTAATGCGAAAACAATCTTTGCCTTAGGAATATAGCGTAACAGAAACCAAAGTTGACCTTTCCCTTCTTGTGCGCTTTGTGTAGGTGAAACTAAATTGAAAATAATATTTAGGTGGCTAGTTGTCTCATTGAGCTAATCAAAAACTGCTTAAACCTTTTAATATGCATTCTGGTATAGCTAGATCAGTTGGATAAGAGGGAGGGATTGGTTTCATAGTGTATGTAATGCTCCCCGGTTCGGCTATATTGGTCAAAGAATTAATATGAGAAATCAATATTTGATAATGGAACACAAAGCTTGGAGTTCCTCAAAGAAAAAATTCGAAGAGATGGAAACTTAGAAGATAGTATTTAAACAACAAAATGGCTATTATTTATCAGCTTATTAGGTTGTCAAAGGCATGCAATGAGTCTCTATGGAAAATGAATGAATTGGGCATAGAAATTGTTCTAATGGAACAGTGGATTTGACAGTTTCCAACAGTTGATCAGTGTTTTTTTTCTTATGTGACAAGATACCTAATTTTATGGTAAAGCCTAACTTGGTGTATGCTAAGTGATTCTCACTATGACATGTTTCCTACTTGTTTTGATTACAAGGATCGGTTTAGAATGAAAACATAGGCATAGAAGCCGCCCATTTCCACATATGCGATGCAATTTTTCAATTTGTATGTTATAGAATTATGCTTGTTGAATTTCTGTGAGTTACTGTGCTTGGAACGATGAAGTAATTCTTTTGTGTTATGTTGTAGGCGTAATATGCTAGAGAGGAAATTGGCTGATGCGGAAGTCTCTGAGGAAGAGCAAAACAACATTTTGAAGTACCTCGAGAAAAAGGAAACAGAATACATGCGCTCCAGAGGCATAAAATGGGTGCTGATGATTTTGAGCCATTAACAATGATAGGAAAGGGTGCATTTGGCGAGGTTCGTTTAGTTGATTTTGCTAATTTCAATTTTATCTATTTTGTTTCTTTATGTGCATACGCTCGTACAGCTGAAGTAACTTCAAGTCTTTATCAAAGCACAGGTTAGAGTCTGCCGTGAGAAGTCAAACAGCCATGTTTATGCCATGAAAAAGCTAAAGAAGTCAGAGATGCTTCGTCGGGGCCAGGTAGAAATCAGCCTGTCATGCTGCGTAAATGAACAGTTGTTGGAGTTGCTTTGTTGTGCTTATTCCTTTCTTCTTTTCCTGATTCCCTTTTTCTAGGTTGAACATGTCAAAGCAGAAAGGAATCTACTTGCAGAAGTCGACAGCAATTGCATTGTAAAACTTTATTGTTCTTTCCAAGATGAAGAATATCTGTATCTTATAATGGAATATCTCCCTGGTGGAGATATGATGACTCTGCTGATGCGCAAAGATACATTAACGGAAGATGAAGCCAGGTTTTATGTTGGAGAAACAGTTCTTGCAATTGAATCTATCCACAAACATAATTATATTCATAGGTTTGTATTTAGTTTCTGTTAGTTGATGGAATTGCTACAGCTGCTGTTACATTTTAAATTTATGTCTGATATTACTTGCATTTGTTTATAATTTTGTAGAGATATCAAGCCTGATAACTTGCTTCTTGACCGAAATGGACACATGAAGTTGTCAGATTTTGGATTATGTAAACCACTGGATTGCAGTAGTATTCAAGAAAAGGATTTTTCAGTAGGAAATAACTACAGTGGATCTCTTCAAAGTGATGGGCGTCCTGCAGCACCAATGCGCACTCAGCAAGAGCAACTGCAACACTGGCAAAGGAACAGGAGGATGCTTGTAAGCGTCCTATCACTACATTTAATTCTCATCCCTAATTCCACATTGGGTATCTATTTAACCCAAAGATTCAGGATCATCATGTGTTTAGAGTTGGTAAACCAATTGAATAAAGATGCAAAGCAGTCAGATTCAATCATTTACCAATTGAGTAGAGATACAAAGAGTCAGATTCAGTTATTTACACTTTCCTTCTTCTTCCTTATTATTCATTGTTAAATGCTGGCATTCCAATGGAAATTTATTTATTACCCTCTATTTTTTTGGGTTTCTTTCTTGTTTTACAATGATTCAGATGTTCTATGTCTTTAAAGATTTACAATAAAATAATGGAACTTGGTATGTCTGGACCTGGCTGGAATAATATATCCTGAGGTATATGTGGTAGGTGTATTATGAGATTTGTGCTCCCTAGTCTCCTAATACTTGATTAGGAGATTCCATGTCCTTATGTCTAACTCAGAAGTTTTTTTTAGTCACACATGCACACATCCAAGGTTCGACCACAAGACCTCCCATATGGAAGTCTTGTGCCCAAACCATTGGGTTGTCTTCCTCAGAAGGTTATTAGTGGTTAGGTCTGCACGCAATTATGTTTGAAGCTCCTCCATTTTAATGGTGTAGGCTTATTCAACTGTTGGTACGCCGATTATATTGCTCCAGAAGTTCTGCTGAAGAAAGGATATGGAATGGAATGTGATTGGTAGGTGCCTGTCTATGCTGTTTCATCTGACAACAACATTTAATTATTTGTCTAACTGTGACTGTGTGGTCCATGTGTTTATGCACTAGGTGGTCTCTTGGGGCTATCATGTATGAGATGCTTGTGGGATATCCACCATTCTATTCAGATGAGCCTATGTCTATGCAGAAAGGTAATAATAGTAGTAAGTCTTACATCTATTATTATCTGAGCAACTTGCATTACTGTCTTTCTTGGTTACTCCTATATAGAGTTGAACGATAACATCTGCAAAAAGATGTATTCTGGCTTTCCTTGTGACTTGGTTGCTTGTAAAATCTTGGTTCTCTATTTAATTCATGTCTTGATTTCTAGTTTCTCTTTTGTTTCTGGTGCAGATAGTAAATTGGAGAACTCATTTAAAATTTCCTGAAGAGGCAAAACTATCACCAGAAGCAAAAGATCTTATCTGTAAGCTCTTATGTAATGTAGAGAAAAGGCTTGGAACTAGAGGAGCTGATGAGATTAAGGTGCTTTTAGAATGTCCATTTTGATCGACTAAAATTGGTTAATATTACCAAGCAACTTTCCAAGTTACCTGTTTCATTGTCTTGCCAGGCCCACCCGTGGTTCAAAGGCATTGAATGGGATAAGTTGTATCAAATGAAAGCTGCATTTATTCCAGAAGTTAATGATGAACTGGATACTCAAAACTTTGAAAAGTTTGAAGAGGTTCTCTCCATCTTCAGTTAGGGCTTGTCTACCAATTCCTCCTTGGTACTCTGAGCCTCATGTTCTTGTGTTTTTGCAGTCTGACACTCAAGTTGCATCAAGTACAAAATCAGGTCCCTGGAGGAAGGTTCGTATATGCTACCATTAACATTTAATGCATGCAACAGTTCTGGTTGTAGGAAATCTTGAATTCTCATGGTACTCTTTGCATGGAAAATCCCTTTTTGTCACTAATAAATATTTTACATCACACTCTCATCCTCATTGGCGAATCCAGCTTTAATCACCGCAATGGTCTTGATGCTGCCGTCAATCTGATTAATTTTTCATTCATGAATCATGATACAGATGCTCTCGTCTAAGGACGTCAACTTATGGGCTACACTTATAAGAACTTCGAAATTGTGAATGATCATGAAGTTCCAGGAATAGGTATTGTCTCTTGCTCTTACCATATGCAAATCGACCAACCTTACAATTTTTCCACATACCATGTTGGACTTTGTTATCATCATTGATTGTCATAAGCATAGTATTTGATTTTTTATTCTTTCTATAATAAAATTCTCCATTTCCCCCCTATACTTATGTATTTAACAACTGTTAACCGGATTCAAAATGGCTTTCTTTTCACTACCAGCTGAACTGAAGAAGAAGAGCACCAAGCCTAAGCGACCTACCGTCAAGTCCCTCTTTAGTAGGATTCTTCTCCCTCTCTCCATCATACATATGTTTCTATACAAGTCAAAAATATAAAATAACCATAAAACACAATGGTATGCACTTTTTCTTACACTCGTATTTTACATGCAACAGATGAAGAGTCAAATTCAACGTCCGCTCAACCTGCACAAGGAAGCTTTCTCAATTTACTACCTCCCAAACTAGAAATCTCCAAACCGGGCGAATCATATGCTCACTGATCTGTTGATAGAATCCGACAATTGTAGGGAAAAAGGTTAAAAAAAACAAGGTTTAAGTTCACCTGAAATGAATAGGATTTGTTGGGCTGTTTTCATCTGGTTGTGCTTGAACTGTAAAGTATCCAAGATGAAGGCAGTTTTCCCAAGTATATGTACCTTGATTTTGAGCTTGTGTAAATTAATGTCTTGTTTGTACATATTTTCTTCTTTTTTTTCTTTTTCTGTTCTCATCGTTGATTTGTAATTCTGTTTTCCTTGTCAAGTAAGTAGACACTAAATTTATTTTTCATGTAATTGTTGTCTGAGTATAGGGTTCATGTGAAAAAGCAATTTTGAGAATGGAACTTCTTTTGTGTTGAATTCTTAGCTTGGAGATCACTGCCCCTCCTTCCTATAATTCCATGCCACACCTTTGATGGTGTCAAATTTTCTCACTATCCTAGTGCGTTTAGTGCAGAATAGAAAATTTTTCAGTACTTATTCTCCAACTTTTACTAAAATTGAGTGGAGATATGAGCCTATAACATGGAACATACTACAATATACACATTTGTACAAGTATGGCAAACCAAAGGTATTAAATAATTGTCTAGGAGCAGAAATACAATTTATCTTGATGCTTCTTCTTATGTGTTGTAATTGTGTTTAGGGTGAATTACATCGATATTTTCTCAAATTAGATTTAATTATACAAACATTTTATATATATATAATATATATTTTATAAAATTTGAATATAACCTTTGAAATTGTAATTGTTATTTATTGCAACTGCTACAAAGACAATAGTAATTTTGAGAATAAAGTACATTGACATCTCAAGGGATTGTGTTCGTAATTTTACAAAAAAATTGTTTCTCAAAGGATATGTTTGTGTTATTAGCCGTAATTGCGGAATGTTGATGTAATTTATTCTTCTATTTGTGGTAAACGGTACAAAAGAATGTATTTTTATTATTGTAATGTTTATATATAATTGTGATACAATTAAGAGATAATTATTTAATAATAAAATATTTTTGAAAAATAGTACGTATAACATTCAGTGTTACATAAATAACTCACATATATATTAAGCTTAAATAAATTATAATGATAATATTATTAAAAAAAATGTATGATGCATATAGAAGTATTAAATTCAAAAGTTGAGAATGTAAAACGAAAAAAAATTACTGGTAAGTATGAATTATTATTTTTTATCAGAAAGAGCTTAAAACTATATATTCTATTAATATTAGTAACTTTGTGGGATTAAAGAAATAACAAGAAACAAAAATTGCCTTGGAACAAAAGAGAAGATTTGTAAAAGAAACAAATTGCTCTCGTTGAGAATCGAACTCAAGACCTCCCGCTTACTAAACGGGTGCTCTAACCAACTGAGCTACAAGAGCTGTTGCTTCATCTTCAACGATAGTTTAATCATAGAGGAATATACAAATCCCTCTTATCTGCTCGTCGTCTCAAGCTCAATGGAACGGGCTGCTGCTTAATCCAGAGCTCAAAGATGCTGCCAGGTATCTGAAATCCCTTGAAACAACCCTAATTTTCTCAATTGGAAGTTAAATTAAAAATTGTTAACTTGCTTCTGTTGAAGAAATGCAGGCGAGTGACAGGTTTAATATCTGAACCGTTTGTTGTTGATGCTGTTCTCAAGTATCTGGCGAAAGCAAAATTGATTTACAGTGAATGGGCGGTGAATATCAATCGGGATAGCTACGCTTCTTATATTGGGCACTACCCGATTCTGGCCTACTTCTCCGTGGCGGAAAAAGAATCTATTGGGCGAGAGCGCTACAATTTTACAGGTACTCTTCTTTTAAGAGGGTGTTTTCACCCTTTTCTTTTGATATCTGGACTTTTCTTGGTTTCTTTTCTTTTGCGTGCTTGTGCATTTTGTTAACTTCTGCTTGCAAAGTTCTCTGTTTCTGCTGGTTTCAGTAATTTTAGGCATTATATGTTGTGATCGTGCATTTTTGTTAAACTTTTCCCCTGATACTGGAGATGACTATAAATTTGTGGGGATGCAATTTATTCATTCTTTTTATTGCTTTACTTCATCGATTTGCAGTATTACATCACTCAATGGATTCGCTAGTTTTTTTATTAAATCGGAAAGGTATAATTTTGTTCTTTCTGTTGGGTCATGCTGTGATATAACTTCTATTTTTGATTATCTGAAGGTTTTATGGTAAGTGAAATTGTTTGGAAATGGTTTACCTTGGTATAGTGCAAATTTTATTGCAAACATTTTGGCTGTTGATAACTTTGAAAGTACTCGATACATACATGTGAAGAGACGTGAATGTGAAAGTGATAAGTAGACTTTATCTGGTTTATGAATTTAACGAAAGTTTATGTCAAGGAAAACAACTAATTCTGGTTCTGAACAAACATGACGTTAAGTTTTTCTATAATGAGTTGATTTTACTGGAACCCTGTTGTCAATTTGTTATCAATGTTGGTGCGCAATCAGATAAATAGAGAATTTTTGTACAATGATGCTGATGGTGCTCAGATTTGACATTTTGGTCTGGTTGGATCCTTTTATTGTCATGTCGGAAGTGAATAAAAATGGAGATATAACTGGTTCAATTCAGCTGGAGTTTGCTGCAATATTTATTCTTTAATGTGGTGAGTGCAGAGGCAAAGCATAATTTTTCATTTAATTTTCAGCTATATGGGATGATATTTTGATCAAAATTTATGTTTTGATTACTCCCATGTAATCATAACCAAATTGCATTCTTAAGTTATAGGCATCTAGTTTTGAAAAAGGTGGTGGGTAATGACATCTCTCTGTGAACTTGCATTGTGAAATGTGTTCTATTTTTTAATATTGTACAACGTAATATTATATAGCGCAACTTTATTTCTGGAATTATTCTGGATAGAATGCTTGTGATTTTGCAAGTATATATCCTAATTTCTTGTCAAGATTCACGAAGCATGTTACGCAGCATTTTTGCATCCCTTCTCCAATAAGTGGATATAGAGATGTGTAGATTGCACGAGACGATTCTTTCAGTAATCAAGAACCTTTATGAAATTCTATTCATCCATCCGTGCTTATATGGGATTACTGGAACCTTATCACTTCTTCTTTTTTGTCTTATTTGGGAATTTTGGAGCTCTTTGAGCTACATTATTGCATTGGAGTTCTGTGATGCTTTAAGTTCATGCTTTCTTGGTAACACAGAAAATGCTTTTGCCCCGTGGTCTTCCTCCGGAGAGAGAAGATGATTGAAGCAAATTGTCAGATTGTGGCTTCAGGAAGCAGAGAACAGACTAGCCGATGTTCCAAAATATGGTGATGCCTGCTATCATTATTGTTATTAATCTCAAGTTCAATATAGAATTTAATGTTCAGTTACAAAAATTTAGCTGCAGAGTCTATTAAGTAACTTCTTTGAAATAAGGGGAAGTTTTTCACTCTTAGTATGTCATTGGCCTGGTTTGTTGCGGACAAATGCATTTGTGCGACCAAAATGTTACTAGCTATCTTTCCTAGTTTGAAATCAAGTTGTCAATTACCCTTGTGCCCTATTGTCGTCTAGGCAGTCTCAAGGCATTCGGTGATCCATATGGTTGCAACCATGAAAAAACAAAATCTGATTCGGTCCTATCATTCCCGATTGACCAAGGCGTCGGTGCAATATACAACAATTTTCTTGAAGGTTTAAGTTTACTCGACAAACACCAATGATGTTTAGCCTAGTAGTTAAGGCTAAAATTGAGGTCCCATGAACAAATTCAAGGTTATGGGCTCAAGTCCCACCGAATGTATGGGTATTTGTTTCAATTTATGTGAGTTGTTGTAATTTGTTTGTCCTTAGTTTTTTGTTGAATCGATGTAATTTGTATATTGATGTATTATTTGAATCGATGTATTACTTTAAAAAAAAAAAAGTTTACTAGACAAACTAACAACGGAAATATGGATTTTAGCTCTGGATATTGTTGAACGATGAACCCCTGCAATGCATTATTGCTTAACTATTCATTGAAGAATTGTTCAAATAATCATTTTACTCACAATGCTTCTTGATATATTTTTTATGTTTATATTGACATCACTGGAATTAATTTGAATTATTCAAAGTCGATCAAAGAATTTAAATAACTAAGATTGAACAAATCAAAGTTTGTAATTTGTGCTAATCTTTAAACTTGATTGATGCTTAATGCGTGCCAGGTTTTGCGATCAGAAGGGATGTCATCCTATGAAGACACCAAGTCAGATTTTGTGTGCGTTTCATAAATTCATAAGCACCCAACCTATATTTAATTTTATGTTTCATCTTATTAAAAAAAAAAAGCGTTTATGCATAACAGGGACGGCAGCAGGACGGGTATGAAGCCAGTTGGGGTCGACTCAGGACCCATCCCACCAACTCTGGCAAGGATCCGGGACCCGATCGTTACCTGATTTTCGGGATGCCAAAAACCCGAACCCGTTGTCAAGCCTAGTTCCGAGAATTCTTTAAAATTATATCCCTTGTAAATTGTTTTTAAAGCAACTAATATTTCTACAACCCGGAAAGGGAAAAAATGATAGTTGTGAGACAAGAAATTATTGTAAAAATATAATAAAAATAAAAATGAAATAAAATTAGATGGACAACTAACCAACTTGTAGGAAGTGACAACGTTTGGGTCACCTACTATTTGTTTTATGTTTCTTGTCAATTGAAAGCAACATCTCACACACACTCACACTCTTTGAATCTACTTCTTTTATTCATACTATTGATTGTTATATTTATTTAACTAAATAAATGATTGGTCAAAATTTATAAATAAATTACACTTCAATTGAGTATTGAGAGGATATTATTAATAAAAAATTATTTCAATTGAGGATATTTTTATATAAGCCATATTTGGCGTCGTTTTCATAAATGGTATTGATAGATGTATCTATTCATAATATATACACGTCGCGAGACCTTAAACTGTAAATAAAAATTAAACGTTTACTTTTTCAAGAATTAATAATTTTAACAGTATAAAGTTAAAATATGAGTCCTATTTTAAACTTTTGTCTTTTTTTATTACGTTTTGAATATATGAGGTAATGTCTGAAGATGTGCATAATGGACAAATGTTTGGAGCTGACAACTCAGTGTTCACTTTCTTTTTTCCTTTTTACAATTCCCCAATTATTATTTTAATTTATTTAAAGTGGAAATATGGTGTTGTCAACATCTTCCTCACTGCAAAAAATAATAACATATATATGTATATATATACTGTAATTTGTTGCATTGTTGATTGAAAAGAAAATGAAAGGTTTGTCTTTTACTTCTGTTTTATTTTCTTAATCGACTTATGAAGTATATATATACACATATATATATAATTATTATTATTATTATTGTGACACACTGTCTCTATGTGTATATAACAAATAATCTTCACATTTAAAATATATTATAAATAGAAATAAAATATAAAAACTAACAAATCATAAAAAAAAAGAAAAACAAAAACAACTTAAGTATTATCAACGCAACAAAATAATTGGTGTAGTATTGTTAAAACAATATGGAGTTACTTTTATAAAAAAAATATATTATTATAATTAATGTTTAAAGTTATCTAATTAACTATCGGGATAGAAAAAAGAGTAGGCCGTTGCAGGGTAAGAACAGAATATATGAGTATTGTCCTTAAAATACAACGAATACGAAATTATTATATTTGAGTATAGTATAGAACATAAGCGTTCATCTCACGTTAATTATTTATCACATAAATAATTGTTTGAATGATCGTACATTATATGTTTATTAAATTTCTTATGATTAAATTTAAAACTATATACAATTATTAAGAAAATAAATAAATAGATGTCAAAATTTTGTATTATAACCACAAATTTTGAGAAGAAAAAAATCGCAAATATCTTCGTTATTGTCATCTTAGTTTATTGAATTTTCTTGTGCAAAATTGTAATAAGTTGAAATTAATTTTTCTTCTTCCCACAAATGCTTAATATTTAACTTCTATAGTTGTATTTAGTAAAAATATTAAAATTTTACAAGGAAAAAAGACCTAGTTTTCATATATGTGTGCATGTGGTTTTTTCATATTGATCTTCATGTGACAAAGTTCAAAATTACTATTTATCAAGTAGCAAAAATTGGCAATTAACACAAAAATAATTGATTTTTTGTGTTCAAAATTAAGTAGTTGATGATTGTTCTCATTATTTTCATTTATCAACACATTACTTATTTCTCACTTGTCTCCATCTTCATGCTTTTGCTAATATTTTCTTAATTTAGCCGTTAAAATTGAGGTTTTATTAAAAAGTTTGAGTCCTATCAGACGTGTGAGTACTTCCATAATTTTATTGTAATTTGATCATTTGTTTTTTTATCGTATTAGTGTATTCATTAAACTAATGTACTGTTCAATTTATTAAAATTATGATATAATCATATACATACTGCTTTTATGAAGAATAAAATAAACGAGAATTTTCTTAAGGAAACGATTATATGTTTGGTTCTTTTTATTGATATGACAATTGTGTGTGTAAAAATTATTAATTAACATGAGAGTTATATTAATGAATAGTTTTTAATTATTATTTTAGCGATTTACAGTCGTTGAAATATGTCCTGACCTTTTATGGGGTGGTGAGAGCCGAACTTACTCAAGAACTTTTAAAATAACTAAAACAATTGAAATAAACTAATAATAAATTATTATACCATCAAGTGAAATAATATTATTTCTAGCATGAAGTAACTACACTATGGAATAACAAGTATATGATTTTTATGTATTTGAATAAAGTATGATATTAATGAAGTGTCAATTATTTGATTAATAAAGAAGATAAGTATTAATTAAAAAATAATGGAATTTTGATGGTAAAAACAATAAAAAAATTAACTTTTTGTTATAATTAAAAAAAAAAGATTAACTTAGCATGGTTGCTAGAATGTCTGAATCAACACATAATTTGCCAAAAAATTTGAGCCCACATAACCCATAATAATAAATTAAAAAAATGCAATTTTATCCAAAAGAAGACCAAAAAAAAAAAAAAAAAAAAGAAAAGAAAAAGAAAAAAAAGAAATAATTAAGTTATTAGTATTTGTAAAAGACACCCCAAAATTATAGTATATCATCAAATGCCCCCCAGCTCCAATTCATTTTGCTCTTCTTGACCTTCTCTCTGATTCGCTCTTTTCTTCAACAGATCCCGCTAACAATCTACACCCAAAATTTCCCGAGCTCATCTTCTCTCCGGTTCTCTCTCTCCTAATTCTTGCCCTCCATTCCCATTTCCCCTTTTAATAGTATAATATACAGTAAAAATTACGTAAACGTATTATATCAAAAATATATTTTGTCTTGAGAGTAGAATATTTTTTCCATCTTTTTTTGCCGCAGCATGCAAAACAGAGTCTGGGTATTCCGTTTCCAGCCTCTCCGTAGTCCCGGAAGTTTAGTTTCTTTATCTGAATATATAGATCTCTTTTTCTTGGGTTCTTTTTGATTATTTTATGTAATTCCTTTTTTTTTTTTTCCCTAAATAATTCCAAATAAAAAACCCAATTTGTTCATTTTCCCCATTAGTGTATATATTGTTTTGATTTTAGGTTACATTTTGGAAATTATCTAGCGGGGGATTTTTTGGTCTGCCACTCGGATGCATTTTGTTGGGTTTTCTGTATCATTTATTTTAAGGGGATTGAAATCGATCTGAAGGGTGAACCCGGAAGCTGGGAATTTTGGGTTGTTGATTACAGAAGTTTGAGATATTCTTTATACGTTTAAAGGTGTATTGCATTATCAAACAAAGATTGAATTTTTGTGGTTTTCCATTAATCTTTTGGGAAATCCATTATGGATCATGTTGTTGGAAACAAGTTCAAGCTGGGGAGGAAGATTGGTGGCGGATCTTTTGGGGAGCTTTATTTGGGTAATGTTATTTTCATATTTATCTCTATTAAATATTTTGGGAGTTTTTCTTAAGGTACCTCGTTTAATAAAATTTAAGCATTGTGTTTTTCTCTCTAAATATTTCATCAGCTGTAAATATACAAAGTGGAGAAGAAGTTGCTGTGAAGCTGGTGAGTTGTTTTGATATGGAAAAAGAAAAAAAAATTCCCCACCCCCCTAAACAAAGACCCCAAAAGAAAAGGAAGGGGTGGTTGTTGTGTGGTATATTTGATGTCTCCATGTGAAGTTGTATGTAGCCTCTAGATGTTTAATTACTGAAATGGGACTTTTATCCTATATTGTTATCTTCGAGTTATGATGCTAGCAGAGTAGGCCTTCACCTTATCAAGCTTTCCTTATGTTGACTTTTATAGAGTTAATTGTATCTTAGTATCTTGAAGCAACAAATTCCGTCTTTCAGGAACCTGTTAAGACCAAGCACCCTCAGCTTTATTATGAGTCGAAGTTGTACATGCTTCTTCAGGGAGGAAGTGAGTATTTTTGTAGTTAGTATTTCATTGTGTACCAAATCCAAAGGGAACTCATTAATACTCTTGTTTCTTTATGAAGCTGGGATTCCCCACCTAAAATGGTTTGGAGTTGAAGGTGAGTACAATGCCATGGTTATTGATCTTCTTGGACCGAGCTTGGAAGATTTGTTCAATTATTGCAATAGGAAGTTCACATTGAAAACAGTTCTAATGCTAGCTGATCAATTAGTAAGTATGATTGTTGTAAATGATTCTCTACATGGTTCTTGTGTGTTGCTGTTTTGCTTACTGCTATATACCAAACGTAGATTAATAGAGTGGAATACATGCACTCTAGAGGTTTTCTTCACCGTGATATAAAGCCTGATAACTTCTTAATGGGTTTGGGGCGCAAAGCAAATCAGGTATGTTTCCTGTCCTTTTTATTTTTTGAAAGAGTTTCCTGTCTTTTCTGGGTGAGAGCTTTTGCTTTTAGTTCTGGGTAGTAACTTTTTTATTTATTCATGACTTTCCTATGTATATTTCTTTTTCATATGCTTTGCAAACTAAATTATCTGCAGTGTGATTGAGAGAGACGAGTATAGTATGAGCAAATCCGTAACCAATGATAAGGCAATGCCTTGAAAATGGGATGTACAATTTAGAAGTGGGTTTGAGGGTGATATTTCACACAGAGATTTGAGGTTTTGAGTTATATGGTATATAGCTGGGGTTAATTGATTGAAGCTGCATCTGCAAAGGAGGAAGATTTTGTGATTGTGAGCTGTGGTGCATTGGGAGAATTTAATCTTAGGATGGTCTTTTGGGCTGTTGTTTTGGCTTGAAATTTAGTGGTTCGTGGTCTTACGTTTCTTTATCCTTCAAAGTCTGATGCATTATTTGCATAGTTGAGAATGAGGTACTTCTGCAAAGGGAATAAATTATTTGATGACATCCAATTACCCTACTAGTGCTAATTTGAGATGTAAAGAAGCTGTTGAATCATTTATAAGTATGTTAAAGCTACTATTTGGTGAATGGGAAGGGGCCACACAGAGATTCAGGGCTCATATAATTGCATAGTCTAAGTGCGCATAATCCTTGCTGTTTAGTGGAAACATCTGAATGTGGAAACAATATTTAAGGTGGTGTTTTCTGGTGCCATTTATAATATTGATTAACTGGAAATAGAATTTTGCTTGGTTTGTCTGGTGTAGTTTAACTTTATATGGATGTTCATGGTGATTCTTTCTGATTTTGGCCCTTCTTCCATTGTGGAAATTAGAGAACCATATGTGTTCTTTTTAGAAGATACATCATATGATCCCCTATCTTGCAGCACAAGATGTGCTGGAAATTTATATAGATATCATTGAGCACATGAATGTAGTTTTTTTTTTTTACCTTATTTTCCTATGAAATAGATATGTCCGCTCTCATGGTTATTGCGTAAGGAAGCACAATTCGTTAAGTCTTAGTTGGACTTCTTTAAGGATATTGTTACATTGTTTTTCTTTTATTTCTATATGATTTACGGTACATGACACTCTATTTTGCTAACAAAGTGGCTAGTGTGTCATAAGGTTTTTTATATCTAGTATCTAAAACAAAAGATAAAGGGAAAGTGGGGACTTTAATTTTCTAGCACAATAACTGGTTTGCCATAATGGTCTCTGTTTTCCATTGTGTTCTGGTATTAAAATCTTTGAAGTGAAAATGGTGATTAGAGTCCCATTTTAGGTTCTTTTGAAATGGAGCCATATACATGCTGTATAATGTTGATTGTACTGAAAGGAGTTCTTGCATTGTGTTGTGGTCTGCTTGGCCCTTCTCTGGACCTATATAGCATGGAGTCTTACCATTATGGTCCGTAGTTGTTTTTTGGTACTTTTTTACCAGTACAAAGGGTATGGCATGTGGAATCTCTTCAAGGTAAATTGACTAATTTAGGACAAACCTGCCACTTTGATTCATATGTGTTTTTGTAACCTTCATCTGATCCCAGGACAGCCTGAGCATAGGTAAATGAATGTAAATGTTGTCATTTGTATTTTCATTTTTTAGTCCTTTTCCCAGGTAGAACTAGAAGGTTAACCCTGGCCCCTTCTGTTAATTTCTCTTTAGAGAAGTTCTGCTCTCAATAAAACATTACTGTTCCATTGTCATCTTATGATATCAAAAATTGCTTCAAAATTTGAAAACGTGATCCCAGTTAATCTGCAAAACTTGAAAACTTCTTGTGGAAATTTCGGAGAAGTTTTGGCATACAGGTTATTCTGTTTTAACAAAATTTCACCTGGTATGTCTGTAAACCAACTTTTCTTTTTGTTGTATCAGGTCTACATCATTGACTATGGACTTGCAAAGAAATACAGAGATCTTCAAACTCATAAGCATATACCATACAGGTGTTAGTTTTTTTCCTTTATTGCCCTGGACAGGTTAAAATAGTAGTTTTTTTGGAGTATGTGGTGCCTATTCATACCAACTGAAGATTGGGATTTAGTGGTTTTGTCTATATTGAATTTGATGCTTGAACTCTTCTGTATCTCAGTAAGTTTTCCTATATGATAATACTATGTCTTGCTGCATGCAGTGTAGTTGAAATGATAATCTTCAGATAATGCATGTGATAAAATACTGTCATTGAGGCATTATTTGTAGGAAGGAGAGTTTTTCTGTTTTCTTCACATGAGCATATTAGTCCTGAAATCACATGTAAAAGAGTTTTCAGCTTATGACTTCTATAGTTTTGTCTTGTGTACTTTCTCACTCTTCTTGTTCTACAGGGAAAATAAAAATCTCACAGGTACAGCTCGTTATGCTAGTGTAAATACCCATCTTGGAGTTGGTAAGTGGACATCATGATCTCCATTAGTAGCTGTAAATAAGTCTTCTGTTCTATGAATCTTCTTTTACTAAGAAGAAACAGGAGGAATCTCCAGTACTTAATCTTTTCCTGACTTGACTATATTTCTGATTTCTTGTTTCAGAACAAAGCAGGAGGGATGATTTAGAATCTCTTGGCTATGTCCTTATGTACTTCCTCAGGGGAAGGTTGAGTTCTAGGGTTTTCCTTTTAAGATTTTCTACCCTTCTTTCTAGTTCCTCATACATGATCTGCTAATTGTTTGTTTCTCTTTTTTCCTTGGATCTGTTTCAGTCTTCCTGGCAAGGACTGAAAGCTGGCACAAAGAAGCAGAAATATGACAAAATCAGTGAGAAGAAGATGCTTACACCAATAGAAGTAATATAGCTTTGCTGAACCTGGTCTAAAATATATGACATTTATGATAATAGTGTTGAAGACATTGTGTATTCTTTTCTTTTGACAGGTGCTTTGTAAATCTTATCCATCTGAGTTTACCTCATATTTTCATTATTGCCGATCGTTGCGTTTCGATGATAAGCCTGATTATTCATACCTGAAGAGGCTTTTCCGTGATCTGTTTATTCGAGAAGGTAACTATATTTAGAGATATTTAAAGTTGTTTATATCTTTCTTTTTGCCTCTTTTCACGTCCTTATATTGGTAAATTGGTTTCTGATCTGTCTTAACACTTTTCCATTGTTGTCTCTACCAATGGAACAGGTTATCAGTTTGATTATGTGTTCGACTGGACTATATTGAAGTATCCACAAATTGGTTCCAGTTCTAGAACACGAGTTAGTATTTACTTAATTTTTTGTGGATTAGTTTATATTGGTACTATCTATGATCCTTAATCTATTGTTTCTGTGTGAAAAGGCAGCGGGGAAAATACCTTTAAACCCAGTACCATCTGCTGAAAGACTAGAAAAGACTCCAGGTTTGCTATGAATATCTGAGGCTTCTTTTTTCCTTGTTTTTAAGTTGAATTATATCTTGCCGTTGGTAACCAAGAATTGGATGAGGCTGTATTTGGATATCTTCCCATGAATAGTGAAAATCTAGATGTTGTTCATCAATTGACACTGCAAGAACATGCATGAAAGAACCTATATCTTTCTAATATTTGAGCATGAAATTTTTTCAGTTAGAATTGGACCTGTTGGGAATGCAGATCTCTGGCCTCTGGTCTCTGAGATTACTATCGTTTGAACTCTACATTGTGTTGCTCCTTGTTCCCAAGCAAGGCATCAAATAACCAGAGTGATGAGTGTCGACTGCACTTGTACATGATTGAATGAAGTGATCTTATCTCTTAAAGTTACCATAGTGTGAGACCTGGTGCTAAGAGCTTGAATTTTGATATTTGCAATATTGATAAAAGACAAAAGACATCCATTTTGAACTTGAAGAACATGTAGCTGCCTGCATGAGCAGGAAACATCATTGTTTTTGGTTTCAAAGTAATCAATCTCAGCGACTGATGAGTTCTCCATATTGTTCATTTAGTGAAGCAAGAAGTTCGCGACAGATTTTCTGGTGCAGTGGAGGCCTTTGCCAGAAGGAACAGTTCTGGTCCGGGCTTGCATGGAGATCACTCGAGACACAGATCTTCGGAAGATGTGCCATCATCCAAAGATGTGGTGCGCAATAGTTGACAAGTCCCTTGAATTGAGGATAATTACAGTAAAACCGCTTAAGGGTTGGGCATATTATAGAAAAGCCCCAAGGTTTGAAAAGTTACAAGGCACCTTCCACAATCATGTTTTGCATTACATATCTCTCGGAGAACCGGATAGCCGAGGTTGAATGTGAAATGTAAAACATGCTGCAGGTGGTGATAATGTAACTTTTGAAATTGAGGGATTTGTTAATAATATGCCCAAATCTCAATGGATAGCTGTGATTTATCCCTTTTAAGTTATTTCTTTTGGGGGTTCTGGTATTTGTTTATGTGTGTACATTTAACCATTCTGAAAATATAAGTAAACAAATGTTCTTGCTTCTTGGTTCTCCAGCAAGCTGATTCTGAAAGGGGCCGTGTTTCTCGGACTGGTAGCTCTTCAAAAAGGGCTGTGCTGTCGAGCAGCAGGCCGAGCTCATCTGGGGAGCCAAGTGAAAACCGCCATAGTAAGTTGGGCTCAGGCAGTGGTCGTCTGTCAAGCACTCAAAGATTGCAACCTGGATTTGAGTCCAAATCATCTTCCTTCACTCGTCCTGCTGGTGCAAGAGGTGTCCGAGATGAAACCCTTCGAAGCTTTGAGCTGCTAACAATCGGCACAGGGAGAAGGAAATGATGAAATTTCTCGCAGATCTACACAGTTTTATGGGGAGACGGAAAATTGTTATGGTCAATCATGGCTTGGGATCCCAGCTTGCAGATATAAATTGCATCACTGGACAGTTTTTTAACAGCAAAACCTCTGAATTCAGCAGTATCTTGAAACTAGTTATCTTAATATTCATACCTCGTTTATTCAATCTTGCTTTAATATATTGTGTTGTAAACTCATGAAAGATGAATATATTGATAAGAACTGTTCATATGTGTGATTGTATCCTAAACCCCTGCAGCATTTTCTTTAACCATGGTAAACGTGGTTGGTCTGAGGTTGTCCAATTCTGACTAGAAAGCCGATAAGCAGTTATTGTTGCCTGCAAAATGCAGATAAGAATGAGGGGTACTTGTAATTAATCAATTATATGAAGGGAATTTTGGATTAAAAAAAATGCTTTTTGAGCTTAACTGCAAGTCTTTTTCACAAGTGGAGGTGCATTTGTAATTAATGAATAAATGAGGGGTGTTTTTGTGGCATTTTTTTAAATCCATACTAATAAGTTATTAGTATTTGTAAAAGAACACCCCAATATTATAGTATATCATCAAATCCTCCCCAAGCCCAATTCATTTTGCTCTTCTTGACCTTCTCTCTTTTCTTTAACAGGTCCCGCTAACAATCTATACCCAAAAATTTCCCATATCATCTTCTCTCTCTCTCTCTTAATTGATAATTCTTGATCCATTCTCGTTTCCCCTTTTAATAGTATAATATACAGTAAAAATTACGTAAACGCATTATATCAAGAATATATTTTGTCTTGAAAGCAGAATACTTTACCATCGTTCTGTGCCGCAGCGTGCAAAACAGAGTCTTGGGTTTCCGTTTCCAGCCTCTTCGTAGTCCCAGAAGTTTAGTTTCATTATCTGCATATATAGATCTCTTTTTCTTGGGTTCGTTTTTATTCTTTTATGTAATTCCTTTTTTTTTTTTCCCTAACTAATTCCAAATAAAAACCCCAACTTGTTCATTTTCCCCATTAGTGCATATATTGTTTTGATTTTAGGTTACATTTTGGAAATTGTCTAGCGGGGGATTTTTTTGGTCTGCCACTCGGATGAATTTAGTTGGGTCTTCTGTGTCATTCTTTTTAACGGGATTGAAATCCATCTGAAGGGTGTACGGGGAAGCTGGGAATTCTGGATTGTTGATTATCGAAGTGTGAGATATTCTTTATACGTTTAAAGTTGTATTGCAGTCTCAACACAGATTGATTTTTTGTGGTTTTCCCTTAATCCTTTGGGAAATCAATTATGGATCATGTTGTTGGAAACAAGTTTAAGCTGGGGAGGGAAGATCGGTGGCGGATCTTTTGGGGAGCTTTATTTGGGTAATTTTTATTGTGATATATATCTCTATTAGTTATTTTGGGAGTTATTTTTAAAGGTTCCTCGTGTAACAAATTTACGAATTGTGTCTTTTTCTCTAAATATTTCATTCAGCTGTAAATATACAAAGTGGAGAAGAAGTTGCTGTGAAGCTGGTGAGTTGTTTCTATACGGCACAAAATAATTATAATTTCCCCTCCCCACCCCACCCCCCAAACAAAGACCAAAAGAAAAGGAGTAGTTTTTGTGGCATATGTGATGTCTCCATGTGAAGTTTGGTATAGCCTGTATTTAATTACTGAAATGGGACTTTTATCCTATATTGTTATCTTTGAGTGATGATGCTATTAGAGTTGGCCTTCACCTTATCAAGCTTTTCTTTAGTTGAATTTTGTATTGAGTTAACCGTATCTTAATATCTTGAAGCCATAAATTCTGTCTTTCAGGAACCTGTTAAGACTAAGCACCCTCAGCTTTATTATGAGTCAAAGCTGTACATGCTTCTTCAGGGAGGAAGTGAGTATATATTTGTGGTTAGTATTTCATTGTGTACCAAATCCAAAGGGAACTCATTAATACTCTTGTTTCTTTATGAAGCTGGGATTCCCCACCTAAAATGGTTTGGAGTTGAAGGTGAGTACAATGCCATGGTTATTGATCTTCTTGGACCAAGTTTAGAAGATTTGTTCAACTATTGCAATAGGAAGTTCACATTGAAAACAGTTCTAATGCTAGCTGATCAATTAGTAAGTATGATTATTGTAAATGATTCTCTACATGGTTCTTGGTGTTGCTGTTTTGCTTAATGCTATATACCAAATGTAGATTAATAGAGTGGAATACATGCACTCTAGAGGTTTTCTTCACCGTGATATAAAGCCTGATAACTTCTTAATGGGTTTGGGGCGCAAAGCAAATCAGGTGTGTCTCCTGTCTTTTCTGGGTGATAGCTTTTGTTTAGTTCTGTGTGGTTACTTTTTCATTTATTCGTGACCCCCCCCCCCCCCCCCCCCCATTTCTTTGATATGCTTTGCAACGAAATTATATGCACTGCGAGTGGAGACTACAGTTTTCTAGAGTATGAGCTAATTCATAGCCAATGATGAAAATTGGATGTACAATATGGAAGTGGGTTTAAAGATGATATCTCAGATAGTGATGTGAGGTTATGGATTATTTCTTATATAGCTTGTGGTGTTAATTTATTGAGACTGCATCTGCAAAGAAGGAAGACAATAGAGTTTGGAGCTTGGGGAAAATGAAATCTATGATAGGGTTTTGGCTGTTGTTTGGCTCGAAATTTAGTGGCGCCTGAGCATTTCTTCTGATGCATTACTTGCATAGTTGAGAAATGTACTCCTGGAAAGGGAATAAAGTATTTGATATCATCAATTACCCTACCACATTGCTAGTGCTAATTTGAGATCTAAAGAAGCTTTTGAATTATTCATAAGTATGTTGAAGTTACTATTTAGTGAATGGGAATGGGGAAGAAAGCGAAAGTCAGGGCTCTTATAATTGCATAGTCTGAGTGCACTTAATCCTTGTTATTTAGTGGAAACGATAGTTAAGTTGGTGTTTTCTGGTGCCATTTAAAATCTTGATTAACTAGAATTAGAATTTTGCTTGGTTTGTCTGGTGTAGTTTAACATTATATGGATGTTCATGGTGATGCTTTTGTGTATTTGGCCCTTCTTCCAGAAAAAAATTAGAAAACCATGTGTTCTTTTTAGAAATACATAACGTAATCCCTATCTTCCAGCACAAGACAATTATAAAGATATCATTGAGCATATGAATAAAGATGTTTTTTTTATTTGCTTTATCTTCCTATGAAAGAGATATGTGGCTCACCCTTCATGTTATCGAGTAAGGAAGCAAAATTTCGTAAGTCTTAGTTCAACTTCTTTAAGGATATTGTTATATTGATTTTCTTTTTATTTTATATACAATCTATAGTACATGACACTCTATTTTGCTAAGAAATTGGCCAGTGTCTCATAGTGTTTGCTATTATTTAGTATTAAAAAAAGGGAAAGTGAGGACTTTAATTCACTAACACAATAACTGGTGCGCCATAAAGGTCTCCATTTTCCATTGTGTTCTAGTAGTAAAATCTTTTAAAGTGAAAGTAGTGATTAGAGTCCCGTTTTAGGGTCTTCTGAAGTGAGGCCACAGACAAGGTGTATATTGTTTATTGAACCGACTGAAAATCTTTCATTGTATTTTGGTCTGAGTCGGGCCTTCTCTGGACCTATATAGCAGGGAGTCTTGTCCATTTTTGTGTTTTGGTACTTGTTACTTGTACACAGGGTATGGCATGTGGAATCTCTTCAAGGTAAATTGATTGACTTAGTCAAACCCAACACTTTGATCCATATGTGTTTTTGAAACCTGTATCTGACCCCAAGACAGCCTTGATCATAGGTAAATGAATCTCCACTCGAAATGAATGTAAATGATTTCATTAGCATTTTCTTTCTTTACTCCTTTTCCAAGGTAGAACTAGAAGGTTATCTCTGGCCCCTTCTGTTAGGTTTTCTCTAGAGAAGTTCTGCTCTCATTAAGAACGGCCGTTCCATTGTCATTTTATGATAGCAAAATTTGCTTTGACATTTTGAATGACATGATTCAAGTTAATCCTCTAAACCTGAAAACATGTTAACGAAATGTACAAGTTCTGGGATATGGATTATTTTGTTTTAAAAAAATTTCACACACCTGGTATGTGCCCTAAAACCAAGTTTTCTTATCATTGTAACAGGTCTACATCATTGACTATGGACTCGCAAAGAAATACAGAGATCTTCAAACTCATAAGCATATACCATACAGGTGTTAGTTTTTACCTTCATTGCCCTGGACAGGTTAAAACAGTAGTTTTTTTGGAGCATGTAGTGCCTATTCATACCAACTGAAGATTGGAATTTAGTGGTTTTTGTCTATGTTGATTTTGATACTTGAACTCGTCTGTATCTCAGTAAGCTTTCGTATATCATAATACTATTTCTTGCAGTGCAGTTGAAATGATAATCTTCAGATTATGAATATGATAAAATAGAGTCATTGAGGCATTATTTGGAGGAAAGAGAATTTTTTTCTGTTTTCCTCACATGAGCATATTAGATCAGAATCACATGTAAAGTAGTTTTCAGCTTATGACTTCTATAGTTTTGTCTTGTGTACTTTCTCACTCTTCTTGTTCTACAGGGAAAATAAAAATCTCACAGGTACAGCTCGTTATGCTAGTGTAAATACCCATCTTGGAGTTGGTAAGTGAACGTTATGATTGCCATTAGAAGCTGTAAATAACCCTGTTGTCCTATGATTCTTCTTTTACTAAGAAGAAACGGAGGAATTCCTGGACTTATTCTTTTCCTGAGTTGACTATATTTCCGATTTCTTGTTTCAGAACAAAGCAGGAGGGATGATTTAGAATCTCTTGGCTATGTCCTTATGTACTTCCTCAGGGGAAGGTTGAGTACTAGGGTTTTACTTTTAAGATTTTCTATCCTTCTTTCTAGTTCCTCATACATGATCTCCTAATTTTTTGTTTTTCTCTTTTTTCCTTGATCTGTTTCAGTCTTCCCTGGCAAGGACTGAAAGCTGGCACAAAGAAGCAGAAATATGACAAAATCAGTGAGAAGAAGATGCTTACACCTATAGAAGTACTACAGCTTTGCTAAACCCAGTCTAAAATAGATGACATTTATCATAATAGTGAACTAAAGACATTGTATATTCATTGTTTTTGGCAGATGCTTTGTAAATCTTATCCATCTGAATTTATCTCATACTTTCATTATTGTCGATCACTGCGTTTCGATGATAAGCCTGATTATTCATATTTGAAGAGGCTTTTCCGTGACCTATTTATTCGAGAAGGTAAATATATTTAGAGATATTTAACTTGTGTATATCTTACTTTCTGTTTTCCCATTTCACATCCTTATATTGGAAAATTGGTTTCTGATCTGTTTTAACAGTTGTCCATTGATGTCTGTACTGATGGAACAGGTTATCAGTTTGATTATGTGTTCGACTGGACTATATTGAAGTATCCACAAATTGGTTCCAGTTCTAGAACACGAGTTAGTATTTACTTAATCTATTGTGGATCAAGATTAGTTTATATTGATACTATCTTTGATCCTTAAACGATTGTTTCTGTGTGAACAGGCACCTGGGAAAATACCTTTAAGTCGAGGACCATCTGCTGAAAGACTAGAGAAGACTCCAGGTTTGCTGTGAATATCTGATGCTTCTTTTTCCTTATGTTTTGGTTGAATTGTAACTTGCCGTTGATAACCAAGAACTGGAATAAAGTGATCTTCTCTCTTAATAGTTACCATAGGGTGACACCTGGTGCGAAGAACTTGAATTTAGATATTTGCAATATTGAAAAAAGACATCCACTTGAAGAACATGTAGCTGCCTAGGAAACATAATTGTTTTTAGTTTCAAAGTAATCAATCTCAATGACTGATGAGTTTGTCCCCATATTGTATAATTTAGTGAAGCCAGAAGTTCGAGACAGATTTTCTGGTGCAGTTGAGGCCTTTGCCAGAAGGAACAGTTCTGGTGCAGGCTTGCATGGAGATCACTCGAGACACAGATCTTCAGAAGATGTGCCGTCATCTAAAGATGTGGTGCGCAATAGTGTTCTCGAAATCCCTTGAATTGAGGATTATTACACTGAAACCCTTTAGGGTTGGGCATATTATAGAAAAGCCCCTCAGGTTTGGAAAATTATAAGGCAGCTTCCACAATCATGTTTTACATTACAGATTTCTCGTGAGAACCAGGTAGCGGAGGAGGAATTTGAAATGTAAAACAGGACTGCAGGGGTTGTTAGTGTAATTTTTTTGAAATTGAGGGATTTGTCATAATATGTGCAAAATCTCCATGGGTAGCTGTGATTTATCCCTTTTAAGTTATTTCCTTTTGGGGTTCTGGTATTTCTTTATCTGTGTGTATTCAACCGTGCTGAAAATTTAAGTGAACAAATGGTCTTGCTTCTTGATTCTCCAGCAAACTGATTCCGAAAGGGGCCGTGTTTCTCGGACTGGTAGCTCCTCAAAAAGGGCTGTGCTGTCAAGCAGCAGGCCGAGCTCATCAGGGGAGCCCAGCGAAAACCGCCACGGTAAGCTGGGCTTAGGCAGTGGTCGTCTATCGAGCACTCAAAGATTACAACCCGGATTTGAGTCCAAATCGTCTTCCTTCAGTCGCACTGCTGGTGCAAGAGGTGTACGTGATGAAACTCTTCGAAGCTTTGAGCTGCTAACAATCGGCTCAGGGAGAAGGAAATGATGGAATTTTTCACAACTCTATACAGTTTATCAGGTGGCGAAATGTTTATGAGGGAGTTACAATAGTCCTCATGGCTTGGGATCCCAGTTTGCAGATATAATTGAATCCCTGGACAGTGTTTTAACAGTAAAACCTCTGAATTAAGCAGTATCCTGAAACTAGTTATCTTAATATTCTTACCTCTTTCATTGTTTCTTGCTTTAATATGTCGTGTTGTAAACTCATGAAAGATGAATATAATGAGATAAGGAGAAGTGTTAATATGTGTGATGGTCTCCCTACTTACCCCTGCAGCATTTTTTCTTTACCATGGTAAATGTGGTTGGTTATGTACCTGGGCTGGCTGGTATGGTAGATGCAAATGAGGGGTGTTTTTGTATTTGTATTTGTAATGAATCAATTTTCTGAAGGGCAGTTTGGATTCAAAAATGTTTTGTTACACCTCACAAATCAACATTGGCTTAACAAATGTGGTTCATGACTTGGCAAATGTTGTTGAGATGGAAGGTAACTCCGTTGTAGGTGCCGACGTGGTACATGACTCAGAACCTGCTATAAACGTGGCAGATGACTCATAAGACTACGTTGATGTGGTAAATGACTCAGTTAGTGATGCTCACGCGTCATTCAACTCAGCTAGTGCAATCGAAGTAGCTTATGACCCATCGTATGCTGTTGACGAGGACTCATCATATGCGGTTGATGAGGATGATGAGTCAACAAGCTCTGCTGACATAGCAAAATAATACGAATTTCGTTTGCTTCATTCATGGTTGATGACTCAACAGCTACAGTATGACATGGTTGCAACTCAACTAATGTAGTTGATGAGGTTCGATGAATTAGCAAATGTTGCTATAATGTGGATTATGACTCATGATGTGTAGTCGACGTGGACAATAACTAGGCACTCGTATGCATTATGTCCACTTGCTTATGCAAAGGTGACATGATTAGACGTCTTAGTTGCGCAGTTGATGCGGCTAATAATTTATATTATATTTGGATTGTTTTTTTAGTGTTTTATTTTATTTTGTGAATATAAAAAGATAAAATAAAAAAAATAAGAATATTTTAAAAATAGTATGTATGCTTGAATTTGTTTTTAGAGATAATTTAATATATATATTGTACATTTGGTTTTGTTTTTGGTGAAAAAAATTATTATTTATTATCGAATTATGTCTGATACTAATTATAATTTTATTTATAGGTGAGTGATTTTATATATTATTATAATTAAATTTTACAAAAACATTTACTAATTTTTCTTGACTTATTTTTTATTAAATAATAATTATAAATTACATAAATAATTAATCATTTTTAATCCCAAATATTGAAATAAAGTTTTATATACTAGAAAATCAATATTATAAAAAATTCAGTTATTTGAAAAAGAGTAATTTTTATTTTTAATTTATACTTTTAAATAAAAAGTTATGAGCAGGGGCAATTGACGGGACGGCCCCCGATTGTGCCCATCTTTTCCGATCAAAATCCGGTGAGAGGAAGGGGTGATGTTGCCGGAAGGGGAAGATGAGGGGACGGTTGTGACGTGCTCAGTGACTGCACTGTGAAGATGAGAGAAAAACAACCAAGAATGAGGTGAGCGATGTCAGGATCTACGTGGCTGAAGTCTGTTGATACCTATGATATGGGACCTCTTCCTTCTCCAACCCCACGATCCCCTCAAAGCCCTATTTCAATTCTTTACACTCCCGTTTCTCCTTATCCACAACTGTCCAATATCCGATTTCCCGCAATTCGGAGCCCTAATCGCGCAAAACTTAGTAGCTAAAATGCACCACCTAATCCACTGGAGTAATTTTGTCTTACTGCAAGATGTTTAATCTGGAACGCCATCGAGTATGATGCAGTAATCAACTTGGAAAATGGTTCGCTAATGATCATGAAGGCTGATGAATTCATCGAGCTAAGGTAATTCGCTAGCCCATCATGCTATTTTTTTTAAATACGTGATGTGCTTCTTTGTGTTTCTTGTTTGTAGTTTTTGAGTAATTTGTTAAGAGTGCTCATATAGCGCTATCAATCTTTGCTAAAGATGGAGTTTTATCACAGCTAAAAATGAACAGCGGAGACAATGTAAATTCAATGGCATCCCTATGCATTTGGTTCTTGATTAGAAATTATTGAACATTTATTGAGGAATATTGGAAGCTAATTGACTGCTTTCTGCTTGAACTTAAACTCTGCCACATTCACAATTCCTTAGTTACCATTTTGAAGTCCTGATACATCAGAATATCCTCTCTGCCTTTGTCGGCTTGGAACACTGCCAATTAAAGCATATAGTTTTTCAAGTTAGTGATAGGATTTAACTGAGTCATGTTTTTTATTTGTACATCTTGCTTTTAGATCATTTATCTTTTTGTGATCTAGTGGGAGCAGCTTGTGTCAATTCCTCCACATCAAGCTTTTCATCGGTGTCTTACAGAACGACCAAATATTTGAAGCCATACATTTGGTCTTTAATATAGGAGTATCATGCTGTGATCATTTTCCACAGGGAATAAAACCTTCTATGTGAAGAATGTTATGCCTAAATCAGTTTAGGTATACAAATTAGTTAGCCCCTTAGTTCTTTATTGGAAGTTGATGATGTTTAATAGTTTAGACATAAATGTGGTGTTGAATAGGAGATACTGGTTCTCAGAAGATTGTTTGTAAAACTGTCTTGTGGTGGTTGCATATTTATACTGGATGAGTGGAGCCAACTTCTACCAGAAAAATTTCCAAGACAAATTTCAATTGAACTAAAGTTATTCATGAAAAGCACAATTTTTTAACATGTTAAAATCATGACAGGAATTGTATATCTTGCAGTTAATCGATTAGTAATAGGTATGCTTAGTACTTGAAAACTTGAGACCCACTAGTGACTTTATACATATAAAAATAAGTTATTTGTTAGTTTTACCAAATAAGTTGTCAATGTAGAATTATAATAAGTTTATTTGTTAATTTTACCAAAATAAGTTGTCAACGTAGAATTGTTTTAGAAGTTAAAGTGAAGTAAATAAAGTCCGAAATACAAATTTTTCATGATCATTTGTACTTAAAAAAATTCAATATTCTAACAGGATAGTAAATATTATAGCTTGATTCCAGAAATCTACTATCAGATTTTCGTATTGACATGAAGGTTTAAATATTTTTTTATTTCAAGTTAACAAAGTAAATCTGCTTGGTCTTGTTTCTTGTAGATATCTTTGTCTCAATCTTAAAAGTAATTGTTTTGCTTTCCTAATTGGCGAAAAATCTATACAAGATTAAAGATTGGTTGCTTGAGAATAGTTCTTGCCTTGCTTTATGAACACTTATTGTAATCATATAAAAGATCGGCTCGACATGACCTGCACTCATTATTAGAAAGCTTTACTAATTTCAATGTTACATTATAAACATGTAGTCTCATGTTTTACCTACAAAATATTTACAATAAATGTGATACATCCGTAGTTTGATAATGCCTCTGAAGCATGTTAGCAACTTTATGGCTTTATTACGCAGTCAAATTTCTTGAATTCTTAAGGAATTGGGCCGAATGTTGGAATCATGTAGCCATTACTTTTGTGTGGTCGGAACGTCCCACTGGCGGTTACATTCTCCACTATTTTGCGTAGATTATATTTCCAAGACTGACTTAAATTTTGAAATTTAAAAAGATCCGCGTTTAGGTAAGATAAATACAAACGACTCTAACTAATCCATTCACGCCATTCATCAGTATTGAGCTTTACAATAATACCGTGAGTTTGCACTCTTAATTTGCTAAAATACAACTAAGCATTGAAACGGCCTCCCTGTTGTTTCTATAAATTTGATTTTTCCTAGAAGGCATAGTGCATTCTCTACAATCCTTTTGATTTCTAGGTTTGTGCTCCCATTCTGTTTATTCTGTTCAAGCTTCTAAATTTCTTGGTCACCAAGAAGTTCTAGCCTTATGTCTCTGATTTCTAGAAGTTTAGATTCTTTGTGCTCTTTTACTGCACATACATATATGGGATGTCTGGAGGTCAGTCAAATTCTTATTACGAAACCATGGAGGAATCTGAGAAAAAAAGAAGACCTACAACTAGGCAATCAATGCCTATTGCATGCCGTGTGTGTGACAAGATTTTCTTTGACAACGTCAGTCTTGTGTTGCACTTTGATGAGTCTCACAACGAAGACGAAGTTCCAACCCCTGGGCAACAAAGTAGAACCCCAGCATCTTTGCAGAGTGACAGACCTTTGTCTTTAAACTCTTCACAGTTCTCTTTTCCTTTTGTAGAGAGGAGACAAGAGGCTAATCATGTTGAGGTTCCAGAGATGAATGACTACCCAAGACCATGTTCCTTGCCTGTTTTTCCAGCAAAAACACCAAACTTTTTATCAAGAGATGTTAGCAATGTCCAGATACCAGTGCTGAATTCTATGCCACCATTAACCTCACCATTTGATGGTCGTTGGAGATCATCAAGGCCAACTTGGCTTTCACCTATGAGCCAGATGACAGGTCCTTCATCACTGAGCCACCCACTATTTTATCCTCAAGTTGGTGCAAACAGGGCTGCTCGTGGCTTGGCAGCTGGACCATTACAGTTGAACAAGCAAAATAGGGGAGGCCAGCATTCTAAACATAGGAATCGACAGGTTAAGCAGTTCAAAAAGCCCTGTAAGGAGATAATCATTATAAGCGATGATGAAGACGACGAACACAATGGCCCGGCCGAGACGTTGGACCTGACCTTGAAGCTGTAATATTTTGGACTCTGTGTGCGAGCGATGTATTTCATTATTTTGGTCTTTTAGAAAGAAACCGCCGAGGATATGCGTTCTTGTTGCTTTGGCTTTTTACTTTATCGTTACAGATCCTAATGCAGAATGTTTATTTTTTTTGGTACAACGGACTGGGGGGGATACTTGGGTTTGAACTCAGGACCCTTTTCCTTCAAGAGATGGAGAGTGATATCAACTCAATTAATTGGTTGATTACAATGCAGAATGTTATTGAAAGAGACTATATAATTGGGAAATAAAACACCTCTCATCTGTAAGCCAAATGTGACACCTAAAACACATAAATCAGAATTATATGCAGTAGTAGGCCAAAGTATTCCATATTACTACGACAAATATGATTTTTGACGTTTCTATCACAACCAAATTTATATGTAAAATATATGCAACAGGTTAAATATCTGGTCCAAATTTGCTCCAAGTCTACTTAAAACTGAATGCATAATTGAACTTCTCTATCGACCATCATTACCTCTCGCTATCTGCATGTTTCTCTTAATAGATGTGTCAATGGGTGGGCGATACTCAAATCCGGACTTATTACAATAATTAATACTCAGTCGTTCGGACCTAAATAATTTTATAATTAGATTTTGATTCCAACCGTATTCATTGAAATAAGCATTTTGGGTATAAATAGAATCTAAACTCTAAAACATCCATAAGTATGAGCATTGAATAGGGTAAATGGTAATGACCGGTGATTGGTAGGCTTGTCCCATAGCTATGAAATCTGAAACTAAGGTGCTTTCCACTCACGCTTCAAAATTTTTTTCCCTTTGTGTATCAACTTTTTCCTTTTGTTTTTCCACTCGCACTTTGAAATAAGTTGAAAAAGTGTTGTTGTTTTTACTTTTTAGTTTTTGGAAAAATAATTAAAGTGAGAATATGATTGTTAAATTGTACGTATTTTTATTGAAAATATATTTATTTGATACCACGATTTAATGTAAAAACACAGTCTTATTCACTAATTTAATATTTTTTCATTTCACACGATATGAAAATCTATATAAGATTGAAAAGACATATTTTTTCCAAAATGAAAGACACAAACAAACAAGTTAAAGCTGGCTATGTTTGCCTATGAAATGATTAAAATGCCCCCTTCTTAAATAAGTATAGCAGAATTGTTTTTTTTACCCAAATTATAATATGTTTATATATTTAGATATAAATTTATTTTATTTTTTAAATTATATATATTTCTAAAATACAATATGAAAATATATAATTCAATTTATATATAAATATAAACCCCAAAAAATTAAAAAGAAAAAATTCATTGTTTCCCAGCCGCCGCCGCCTTATTCTTCCCCCTCGGAGCGTCGTCCAACCACCGCCTACCTCCCTCTCCAAATGCACGATCCAAGGGGAGCTAGCAAGGAGTGGCAACTGCTGACGGGCTTGGTGCGGAGCAGATGGTGGCAGCGTGAGCTAGGGGAGATGGGTTGACGCGGCAAGGTGTGGTGATGGATTTTGGAAGGTGGCCCAGATTTATATTCAATATATAAATGGATAATTATACCGTCTTCTTTTAATGTTTGATATAAATATATTTAATATCTCTAATTGTTTGTTTTTAGAAATTTATGTTAGTAAAAATTTTGTTGATATTAACAAAAGAGATTGAATAAAAATTCATATTTATTTTTAATTAATTTATTACTGATTTATTATCGGTCAAATTAATCGTTTTTTACCAAACTATATTTATAAAAATGACAATATACCTATTCACATGCATTAACTTGTGAAGAAATAATAATTTGGCCATAAATAAAATTTCAATCTCGTTTCTTGCCAATTCTTTAAGATAGAAAAAAAAAAACACGAAGAAAGTTATTCTAACATTGAGAAAAGAAGTGAGGAGACAGGACAAAAGAAGGATTTGTATTTTAGGAAAGAGACCAATTTTAGACACAGACAGAGACAAGCATTCCCTCATTTCTATGGCACCCAGGCAGTGAAACCACATGAACATCAAACCTACCTCCACACATTGTCCCCTCCAACATTAAATCATCATTTATTAACACATAATTACTCAAAAACCCCAAAAAAAAATGAAATTTTGCAATGATTAGAGGACAAATATTATAAAGGAGTGGAAATATTTAAATTGAGAATCAATTTGCAAAACAGCCCCATCCCATGTCATCAGCTTCTTTTGTAAATAAAAATAATAATAATATTTTAGACAGAGGAACAGGATGGATTGAATGCTCTAGCAATCAATTTACAGACAATGAATGGAATGGAAGGCCTTTGTCTGACAATCTACCTATAACATTGAATGTGGAACAAGAGTTGCAAACCATTTCTGGCAATGGCCTAGTTCGATATTTTTAAGATTTGTTATAATTATAAATATTTTTTTATTATTTTAAAAATTATAAATAATTCATAAAATTCTGGTTAGATGGATTGTAAGGAGAAGTATTTGTTAGATGATCGTTAATTTCATAAGATATTTGTAATTTTTTGTATAATTAGAGGTGTTTGTAATTAGGAATAATTACACCGCGCTTGTTTTAATTTTTGTGTAATTATATGTAGACCTCAAAACTACAGGGGGGTCTATATGTAATTACACCCAACACTCACGGAAGTGGAGTGTAAGTATCTTTTATAATTATGACAAATATTAATAACTCATTGTAATTTACCTTTAATTAAAGGAATAATTGTACTATCCTCCCATAGTGTAATTATATGTATACCCCTTAATTTGAAAAATTAAATCTAGTATCCCTGATATTTTTTTCCTTCTAACAATTGTGTCATTCTATTGGTCAAAATTCACTGAATTGTTGATATTAACAATAATTGAATTAAAATTGATATTCACCATTGATTAATTTATTATTAATTTATTACAAGTTAAATAAAAAATTTGTGATAAACTATCTTATAACAATGAAAATATATTCCATCACATGCATGAAAGTGTAGAAACGTATAAAAACAATTTGACCAAAAAATATTTATATATAATTATGCTAAATCTCAAGAGATAAAAGTGTAATTATCTCTTAATTAATGAAACTCCAGCCTGAGTTATTGCTGGAGTGAGTAAATAATTTATTGTGAGCACGACCCATAAATGCACTTATTTTTTTTTTTTTTAATCATATTATATTTCTATGTGGTAATAATTCGTGTGATGGTAGACAGAAAGTTGACCACCGAAAGTTAGGTCAGCAGAACTTCATTCATCCATTTTTCTTTTATTATTTACTTTCCTCGTATTTCTCTGTCTGTTCATTACATTACATTACAAAACCAAAACCAAAACCATCTTTTAGTTGAGAGGAGAAATTGTATTTTTTCGTCACGTAATTTCAAAAATAGTCCTTTTCTAAAATTTGGCATGATTGTACATAAATTTTTAATATATCTGACGTTTGTTTTCGTTTAATAACTAAATCACACCATTAATCAAAATTATCAAATTTGTTAATATTAAAAATAAATTGAATGAAAAATCATAATTACCAACGTATTACTAATTTGTTGCAGGTTAAAAAAATATTTTTTAATCAAACTACCTTATTAGGGTTAAGATATGCCTCATCACTGGGAAAATGTATAAGGATAAGGGTGAAGATATGCATGCTTCATAAAGATTTGTATCCTCACATGAATGAGCTTGTAAATATTTATAAGGGTAGTTTGGTCGAAAAATATTTGTTTGACTTATAATAAGTCAGTGATCATCGACTGATGGTAAATATGATTTTTCATTAATTATTTTGTTAATAAAAGTTTATTCAATGAATTTTATTAATAGAGGGATCTATTTGTTAAACGTTAAAAAATATTAGAGCATTAGATGTAATTTTAAAATTATAATTTTTTTGATGTAATTATACCAAATTTATGAGAGAACAGTATAACAAAATAACCCCTCAACACTAGTTGGAGTTCTATTTTACTAAACTAGCCGCTATGACATGCCGTCTCTGCGTGCATATAATAGATAATTGTTTATTATAAATAAGAATAAAATTATAAATCAATACACATCACATTTAAAAAAATAAATAAAATAAAAAAATAAATTAGGGATATTACCGATATAAAGAAAAAAATATCATGCCAGTGAAATTTTCATATTAATATAGATATATAATATAAATCATAAGAATGAGAAAAAGAATTTGAGCAGGGGTAGTTGAAAGTATATAAGGATATTTTTGGCAATTTAACAAATTAGTGTCGCGATGTAAGTAACCATCATTTGTGAGTGAAAAATGAATTTTCGTTTTTTTATATAGTATATATATAACAAAACAACCATTTAAAAGTGAACAATTTTATGAAAAATCCTACTAATACACATGTTAATTCATTAATCTCACCATGTGCCGTAATTGCTAGTTATGACTACTGAGAAACTTTTTTTGTGGGAAAAAGTACGATTTATCCTCTGTAATATTGAACATGTGTAAATTATTCTTTTATTATATTTTTTTTAAATAACACGAGGGTGGGGGTGGGGGTGTAAATTGCTATATTTTTTTAATAAAAAAATAATTTACTCATTTAAAATATCACATGAAGTAAATTACATTAATTTTTTCTTTTTGATGCCTTTGTCACAAAACTAGTTTTTCAATCAACCACTATCTTGTTATTGATATACATGTGTCCCACTATTTTATTATTCATATTTTTTTTATACTGTTCCATTTTGTATTTTCCTTTATTTATATTTTATTCATATTATCTCTTTAATAATAACTGTGAACTAAAATAGATTTATAAAGTAAAAGAAAAATTATTATACAAAAATAGTTCGTTTAGTATTTTATTTTGTATATTTAAAAAATATGCTCACTTTGTCGCTCATAAAGTACGATTATTTTTATTGAGATACGATATAATTATAAATATTATTTTATTATTTAAAAAATTAAAAATAATCTCATAATTTTAATGTTCGTCTAATAATAAGCCATTTTCATTAGTTTTTCATATAATTTTTGTAGGAAACAAACCGAAATATCTTTTTAAATTATGAATTATAATTTTATATTATTTAAAATTCCTTAAATATTTTTGTGGACTGAATACACATTGGATTGTTTGTTTTACCCATATTATTTTTTAAAAAAGAACAAAAAACCTTAAGTGTAAAACAATAATTTCCACTTCTCCGAGTACTTCATTTGATGAGACATTTATATTTTTTTTTAAATAATGAGGCATATTTATAATTATTCAAAAATTTAGAAGATGTAATTGCAATTTACTCAATTTTAAAATATATTTCTTTTTTTTTTTGTTTGAGAGCAATTTAAAACATATTTCTGGATATTATAAAAGAACATTCCCTCTAGCCCCTCCACTTCCTGCGCAAATTAGCACAGGCCTCCTTGGAACCGCCAGTACCACTACTCAAGGACTCTTTCGTACATTCCCCACCACGTCCCCACTTTTCGTTTGTCATTTCTCATAGATTCCCTGCAACTTCTCACATGCCAGTGACTGCGAATTCACTACATTACCCTTCCTTGACCCCTTTAATTACCCACCTCTAATAAAAACACATCCACCTAAAATTATAGGATACGCCCTGTTTCACCATCAACACTGTCCCAGTATCCAAAGCTGCACACAAACACGCACAATATATACATACACATTGTTGTCCGTATCGCCTTCCCTTTTCTCTAACACTTTTTCCCCACACAATCGGCGACTCTCTCTCTCTCTCTCTCTCTCAAGTGTGTATGTATACATACGCAATATTGTATGTATAGGTGGTAGCACACATGCAAATGCAGAAGACGGTTGATCAGAAAGCCTGTGAATTGTGAGCTCTTTTTCTACTCTACTAAAAGCTTTCCTTCTTTTTGCAGTTTTGGTTGTCACTTCGGAGATATGTAGAAGCTTTTAGTGTGGCGAGAAATGATGATTTTCTGTTTTTTTTTTCCTTTTTTTTTTTTTGAGAAGAATCTGCAGATTTATCTGTGTACTCATTTGTTGGATTATTATCAGGAATATTCTCCTGTGAGATCTGAAGCATTGCTGTGTGAGTCGATTTGAAGGGATGAAGGCGAGTACTCGGCTCAGCTCGGCTGTTTTTCAGCTCACTCCGACTCGAACAAGGTGTGTGTATTATATTTTGTCGTTTTGGTTTCTTGGATCACTTTTATGTTCGTTTTGCTGATTGATATGCTCCAGTTTTGTGCGAGTTGATATAAACGTTCGCTTTTAAATTTTTTGTACTGATGATGTGACGACATTGTCGCGTTGAGTTAATTGACACTCGGTTTTGGCTGTTTGGTGAATTGGTTTTGTCTGTATTTTGTGAATTTGACCTTATGAAATAGCATTCACTATGTAGAACTTTTCACTAAAGCTCTTTTTTGCTTTACATGTAAGTACATACTTTATTTGTGCCATAAAAAGTAGATGTTGAATTTTCATTTGTTTTCAAATGTTCAAATGTGGAAAGACTTGTTTTTGAGATTTCAGCTGTCGATATTATCTGGAAGTTACATGTCCAAAATTGGTGATAGGGTGAATCATGTTGATTAATAGTAAAACTGATTGCTTGGAAATGGTGGATAATCCATATTTTCTGCTGGGGTTGATTTGTGGAACTCAATTGGTCTGGAACAGAGAAGATTCATTATCTGTTATTGATTTATGGTTTTCTCTATTTTTGATTTGTTGAAAAGATACTATTTTGTGTTTACTCATATGAGAAATATAAGAAATTCTTTGGAGTTATGCATGGCTAGCACTCAATTGATAATGAAGTTATTGTTTTCTTTACTCTTTCTTAATTGTTTTGGAGGTATGAGAAACTTGATCTTTATTTGTTATTCTCAGAAGAGTTTAGCCTAGTTAAAATGTGTTGGAGTAATTCAAGTTTCAATCTGCTACTTCATACTCTGCGTCTGATGGTGTTCCAATTATCAGATGCGATTTGTTTATCATAACACAACAACAACAAGAAAAGCTCAATCCATTTCTTGCCCACCTAAAGGCTGCTCAAGATCAGATTGTTGTTATCAATTTTTGAGCGGAAACTGATGTTGCAGCATGGTTTACAAAGGCCACTATGGAAAGGTTTGCCTGCAATAAATGTTATACCTCGTATCTGCTGTTTTGCTATAGTTGAAGCTGGCTCTAGTGGTTCCTATTTTGCTTTTCCTACCTTGATTTGATTGAATGTACCCCTGTTTTGAGAATTTAATGATTGAAACATTTACGGAGGGTGTTAAGGTAAAAACTGCCAAGTCATGGAATCATATTCTGGAACATTTGTTTGTTTATCTTGATATAGACTAATATGTTAAGCTTTGAACGAAGAGTTAATGAATGAATACCTGACCATTGATATTTCCGTTTTTTAAGAAACCAGATAGATTTGCAATCTTTTAATGACTTCAATCTTTGCATCAGCATGAAGTGATTTCTGCTGAAAATATTCTTCTACGGCCTTTCACGATAAAAAAGAGAAGTTTTCTGCAAATATAAGCTAGCTGTGTGTGAGTTAGTTACCCTTTTTGAATATTAATATGTAAAAAATATCTCTTCTTTGCCTCTAATCTGCAACATTTAACTGTAATTGGCTTGGAAAATTGAGTGCGAGTTCACCAAATATGAGCATCCTCTAAATCAATCAAATAATTGCACCATACTCGGATTAGTTGAATATCATTTCGTATACCATACTTGGATTGGAAGCCAAGTTTCTGGTCTGAGGGATTAATACATTTTCCACGTAATTTCTAATTGAACAGGTTTGTTTCGTTTTGTAAGCACTCCCGAGATATGGAACGTGTATACACAATAGAAACTGAGATCTTACAGATTGAGGAGGCAATTGCCATGCAGAGCAACAATGATGTAGGCAAAGCATTGTAAACTGCCAACCATCTCTGTGTGCTTGTCTATTTAATATGTTCTTGTTAAATTTTTATTTTCCTTGACAGGTGGAAGATCATCAAGAAAAACCTCCGGGTGGTTGTGAAGGTACCTAGAAACAGAATTGTGTATTTCAATCTTTTACGAAAGAGGGTTTCCTTGTGCTTCTTTATCTCTCTCCCTTTCAACAAGTCCTGTTGATATTACTTCACTACAATGCTTTCTCCGTTCTATTGTTTTTTGGTCTATTCTACCTCTCCTTTTTTTCGTATTAGTTTCAATTTAGCCTTGAAGTAAGAGTCTTAATGGGAAGCGAGGAATTCAGTTTCTTCATTGATTTTCACTCGTTCCTTATTTGTACTCATTAGTCACTGAGTATATTTTTTCCGTTTAAGGGTGTATATATGCATTTGTTTAAAGCAGTGTGTCTGAGATTTCCAGTGATTAACGAAGCACTAAGTAATGCTAAATTTTGGACAGCTAACAAATCTGTGCCTGATGCTAATGAGGAGAAAGCGATTGTCCTTTACAAGGTGACTAGGCAGTCAGCATTTGTTCCTCTGATTCAGTTTATTACTTGTTTTAATACTGTCTCATTTTTGACAGCCTGGGGCACCTCTGCCTGAAACCAGTGGATCATGCTCAGAGGAGGGAAATTCAAAGTATGTACTGTAGTGCCATCATAGAGAACTTTTAACGTCAGTTACACAGGGCACACTTATGTTTGTTTTCCTGTGGGTTAAGCACAACTATATAGAGGTTATGCAGTATTAGGTGTGGGAAATGATGCAGTGTAGTTGAAGAATATAATATATATATATATATATATCTTATGCATAAAGGATATCTTCTTGTGGCAGTATAAATTTGTTCTAGATGCGTATTACATATATTTGCTGTTTCTTGTTTTGGCTTGGTTTTCAAACCCACAAGAAGATCCCATATGTTGCTGGTCTACCCTATCTATCTTGAGTACTCTACTTTGGCACTCATCATTTTTAACTGGAGTTTGTGTTTTCATTAAGTTCAGAATGATAGAGCTTTATCAATACTTACTACAGAGACGTGTGGGGTTTATGTGGTAGTTTTGATTAATGCTAAAACATTTCTTAAGAATATAAAACAACAGAAAATGCAAATAGACATCCTTCTTCCCCTTGGTGATGTCTGCATGCACCTAACAAAACAGGAAAGCATATTCTCTTAGTTTGAATTTGTACAATAATTCAGTTTTCTCTTGGTGAGTTCATGCATGATCTTCTCAAACTTCCAAGTGTGCTTGTCTGCTATCAACTTCACCAACATTTTGAACAAGATTTTACTGTTGGGTTAAACTTTTGAACTAGCAATATTAAATGTTTAGACTGGTTCAGTATTATATTCCTTGTTATTGCTTTCTTCTTCTTCTCTCAAGTTCAATTAAGTCTTCCATCTGAATTTGTTCAAGTTCACAGATGTCTGGATTGAGATTGAAAATCAGGGGAGCCCACAGCAGTATATTTACAGAAATTTACCCAACATTATTGAGAACTTATTGTCTCCTCCTTTGCTTTGGTTTATTATCCTGTGTGGTTACTACATTTGCAGAAGAGTTTAATGAGGATTTTCCATGCAGAACCTCTAACATGGCAAAGAAGAAGTATGTTAAAATGGACTTGGATGTGCTATAATGTCTATTCTTTGGTCATGATCTTATCTTCTTCAATTATTTGAACTTGACCAAGAAAATAGATGAAGTTTAAGGCAAAAAATTGGATAGCAGATATCTATAAACTAATTGCTGTTTTATTAAAATGTTGAAACAGAGTTCAGCTTCTGAAAGTCCTTGAGACCCGTAAAAGATTGCTACAAAAGAACAAGGAATGGCCTTTGCACGTGCTGCAGCTGCAGGCTTTGATATTGATCACGTGGCACTACTTGTGTCCTTTGCTGAGTGTTTTGGAGCCTTGCGTTTACTGTGAGCTTCTTCTTCTGCCCTCTCCATGAGAAGTATAAGAAAAACCTGGATATGTTTTGCATAGAGGAGCCTTCTTCGGAGATTTCCATATATTGACTATATATATTCAACAGGGAAGCATGCTTTAGGTTCATGGACCTGTGGAAAAGTAAGCATGAAACTGGGGAATGGCTTGATATTGATGCTTCAGAAGCACTGTCCACTAGGTCAGACTTCTCAGCTATGAATGCATCCGGTATTATTCTCTCTGCCACACACAACCAACATGATTTATCCAATCCTGAGGCGGGTTCAATGGATAATGGGAAATCAGACTCAACCTATAACACATGTAAGATCAAGTCTTCATAGGTCTTCCACGAAACTTGTCCAGTGTTTAACCAAAAATTTACGGCTTTGTTTGATTTTATTTTTGTAGTGAATTTGTTTGTTTTCCGAAAAGAGAACGACGATGTCGAAGAGAGGTTGGTTGTTTTGGGGAGATTAAAGTATTTTTGGGAGAGAGAAAATATAAGCAGAGAATAGATAAATTTGGCGAAACAATGGGAAACATTGCTTGTATTCCGGGCCATCTGGAGAAGACCTATAAATAAAAACAAACAAAGCCGTGACAATTTCTCTTTCTGTTTGAAATATTTAAATGGTCATCAAGTTCTTCTTACTACTCCACTATTTATCATTTTCATCTGCTCCATTGTTCCATCATTTTCCAATTTTGCTCTTGCATATCAGCATACCATGCAGAATAGGGTTTCAGTATTTAATGTCTGAGAAGTCAGCTTTCTAGAGGCTTTAGCTGTGTTTCTCACTTTATGAGCTGTGGAACTGATCCATATAAGGGGTTATTTCTCTTTCTTGGAGATTATATCATCTGATGTGAGTATTGCCTTGTTTCTATAGTTTGAGTTAGTAGTGCACTGGTTTCAAAGAGGACTTGTGACGTACAGGATCATGCGAACACAATGATTTTGGGCTGTACTTTGTCTTGCTGGAGCCATTTCCTTAAGCTTCAGAAAGCCACAGTTCACTGTTATAAATACTTGCTATTGCATCTGCAGTTAAACAACTGCATAAACCTTTTCCTAGCCTAGAATGAGAGCTTTGTCGGTTGACTCCAATGCTTTAGTTATGTTGGCATCTTCACTTTTCATTTAAATAGGAAGATTGACACCTTACTGTTGACTCCTTTGAAGGGTAAGTCACAGTTGCTACATTTAACTTAACAGTCTTAACATTGTTCTGATTGTTTTGCTATACATATTTGTTGGAAGTACTTTATCATTAGACAATTACTTCGGATAACATTATTACATCTTTCAGTGACCTATTGCTGCTTAGGGGGTAATTAACCATGAAACTGGAGTCCTAAATTGAACACCTGCCAGGATCCCCTTGGTGATATCTCTTATATGGTGATTCACTTGATGTTTGTTAACTGTTGAAAGATCTCCGTTTGGTGCACATAATTGGTATTAGGCCAGGTTAAGTGACAGAAGTTACAGGGCATTCACAAGTGTTTTTTTAATATGTCTCAAGCACTAGTAGTTCCCAATGGTGTTTTCCTGGCGAAACGCATACCAGTTTTCGACAGAAAATATCTTTCTTTTTTTATCTGGGAGATGGTTGAGATGTCATATATGCTTGTTTTGATTCCAGCAGATAACCCAGCCCCAAATGGTCAGCAAGAATATTTTCAAGGACAGTTTCCTCATATTGTGTTTCCTCCATGGCCTATGCATGCTCTGCCAGGTGTGCAGCCAGCATTTCAAGCAATCCCTGTGCAAGGAATACCATACTATCAGAATTATGCAGGGAACGGAGCTTTTCTTCAGCCACCTCACCACCCAATGGAGCATTCCTGGTCAAATCTTGGTCATCAGTCAGGACAGAAAATGCAATCCCATGATGGTGGAGATAGTAATACTGGATCAGAAATATGTGAGCTTGACAGGACAAAATCACTGGATGATGCAGATGCAGAAGTTTCACGAAGTAGGAAACCACGGAAAAAAGCTGGCAGATCTGACAAAAAGCAATCAGGCATGGTTGTAATACGAAACATTAATTACATCACTTCTAAAGAGAAGAAATCTAGTAGTGAAAACTCCAATTCAGATTCTGACATTGATACAGAAAATGAAAACTTTAAGACTGATGATCGTGATATGATCCATCAGAATAATAAGAGATATTCCAAAATTAAAGGAGATCAATTAAAGTCTCTGGATAAGTTGAACTTCAGCAATGATGAAGTCTCTAATTCCAGAAAGGATACTGATGATGGACATTGGCAGGCATTTCAAAGTTGTTTATTGAGAGGAAGTGATCAAGATGTTCATGGTGACAACAAGAGCATGTTTGCAATGGAAAATGATGTTATAATAAAGAGAGGTTCAAACACTGTGATAGTTGATCCCTTGGAACTTGGTGCACAGGATACAGGTGAAATACAAGATACTAGGATGAGCGACATCAGCAGATTCAGTGGAAGTACATCCTGTAGACCCAGAGGATCAGATGATGATGCTATATTTTACAGTGTGGATAATGATTTCAGGGGATCAAATGATCAAATGCATGTTCAATTTGATGAAACTAACGGGAGCAAGATTGTATCTAGGTCAGTGCATGAAGATTTTTTAGTTGGCAGTCAACAGAACCAAGCAATTTTAAGGAATTCATCAGATCCACTAGCACTTAATGGTTTTGAGGGTGCGGTTGGTAAGATGGATAGAGAACCCACGCATGGAATGACTGATGAAACTTTCATTGTTCCATTTAGGTCAATGTCAATAGATCAAGATGGACAAGCAGATAGAACTGCTATTGATGTAGATTCTGAGATTCCAATATCATATAAAAAGTTGGATTCTGAGGGAAATAGGAATAGAATATACTATGAGCCTGATGATTTCAGCTTGATGCCTGAGAGGGAAACAGAAAAGGGTTTTGTTGGATATGACCCTGCTCTAGAGTACGAAATGCAGGTATGTGTAGAGTCAAAGGAGCAAGGGGGAAAAGATGTTTCTGAAGTGAAAGGAGGGTTAAGGAAATCAGACAAGGATCAGAGGTCAAAGGTTACTTCAGATTCTCTGCATAGGCAAAGAACTGGAGGCCCTTCCATGAAGGGAAGAACATTGAAGATGAGTCCTTCAGAAGATGCACGAGTCCGTGCTGAGAGGTTGAGATCCTATAAAGCTGATCTGCAGAGAATGAAGAAAGAGAAGGTACAATATAGTTATATCTTGTCCATACCTGGTGTTGCTTTGAGCTTGCCATGTGATTAGTTCACATTCCAAGGTGGTAACTAATTGCAAGGCTAATGTTTACAATTGCCTTATAATTGGTTTGGTGTGGCCTCACCAGGTAGGTGTTTAGTTTGAAATTGCAATTATTTTATCTGCATGATACTCTCAAGTGCAAAAGTCTTGGGTAGAGTAATAAGGATAATGGAAGAGCAGTGCTTGTTTTCTTGTAATTGTATTGTTTGTACTTTTTACAGACTAATACTAGTTATCATATGGTGTATTGAACCACATCAATGCGTTCCTTACCTTCTCACTAGTTAATTTAGTATCATTATGGATCTCATGTTGGGAAGTATCATAACCATGATGCTATTTTACTTTCTTAATGGACTTCTAAATTCTGATATTCTTTCTTTATAGGATGAGGCAGAAATGAAGCGCCTCGAAGCTTTAAAGCTAGAGAGACAAAGAGAATTGCTGCTCGAGGCAATTCTGCCTCTGGAAAGTCATCTGTACTCTCACCTCAGACAAAGCAATTTCCTGCAAAACTTTCCAGCCACCAATAGAGGATCCAAGTTTAGTGATTCAGACCCTGGGTCATCATCACCCTTGCAGAGATCCAAAGTTAGAACTTCACTTGGTTCAACTGAGCTGCGTAAGGCCTCTAAATCCAGTAAATTAAGTGAGGTTAGCCACATGAGAGGGAATAGGTTAAACAGATCCTCGTCATCGTTGTCTGAGACGAAAAGAGAAAGCAATGGGGCCACACCTGATTCAAAGGCTCCCATGGCCCGGATTAGAAGGCTATCAGAGCCAAAATCTGTTACCAGTCCTGTTACTTCAGTGAAGGACCGAAGCGCTGAAGCAGTATCAAGACGGAAGTTGTCTGAGGGACCTGATAAGAACAAAATATCTGCTATCATAAACCTTGATAAAAGTAAGGCTGCAACTCTACCTGAATTGAAGATTAAAACATCAACATCACACATAAATGTAAGTGAGAATATATCAAGTGTGGAGGATCAGAAGGTAAATGGAATAAAGCCATCCACATTTTGTGTAAATGCTGAACTAAATGTGAGTAATTGCAATACAGCACATCAAACTGATGCAGACGACAACACAATAGTTGAGAAAACTGTTGTGATGCTTGAATACGAAAAACCCTCTTTGTATTCATCTGAAGGGAAGTCAGAGGTAACGAATCAAAGTTATGATGATGGAGACACAGGAGAGAAAAGTGACGTAATATCTGAATTGGCTCCTATACATGAACCTGGCTCACCCATGCATGGAGTTGATGGGGATCCCAAAATTTGCCAACTACAAGAGCAATTGGATACTTGTAATGAGGTAAGGTTGTAAAACCAAGGATCGCTGTGTTTATCGCATAAACAAAAAAATATTTAGTTGTAGGTTTGACTCTAGAGCTTTTTATCAGTATTCCTTACTGTGCGACATAGTATTTTTCTACATTGCTTCAATTCAGGTTTTGAAGGAGAAGTACAGGTAAATGAAACAATACGTTTGATCCTTGTTAGATCAGTGTTTATGAATGTTCAGTAAACCAGTTAAATGTGGTAATGGATTGTAATCCACAGGCCAGTCACCGCATAAATTTTTAGTTGGTTATATCAAAACTGTCAATAATATAATATGTACCTTTTTCTCTGGTCAATAATTGATACCCCAATTCCATAGCAGAAATCACAGTACAAATCGAACAATATTTATTGACCATGAGTTCTGATAAACAAGTTACCAATTTCATGGTCAAGTTTGGTAACTGTCCTTTTTACTTCAATAATCAAATGGGATGTTGATGAGTCTGCTGTATTACCAGGTAAGAACAGTCTATCAAGAGCAGGACCCTCACAACTGTGCTAACATTACTGTTGCTGAAAAACCTTACCGGGACGTTTCTACTCGCAACGCCTCTGTGGAAGACCCTTGCACTGATCAGGCATCATGTGGTAAAGCACCCCAAGTAAGCTCAGAAATGGTGGCAAGAGTAGAAATAGTTAAAGCACACGCCTCTGATATAAAAACCCTCAACAAGAATCCAGTTGTGGAGAAGACTCTTTCAAAGGAACCATCAAAAGGTTTACGACGGCTTCTGAAGTTTGGGAAGAAAAATCACACTTCTTCATATGTGGATCAAAGTTTTGATTCAGAATGTACGAGTATTGATGGTACTGAGCATGATGATAATGCAAGGAATACTGCTTCAATAAGTGAAGGTGATGTACATTGAACTACTCTGATGACTTCCATATGAATCATAGACATGTGGTTCCGCAAAATTGATCTTTAGATGCATTTTCCAGGTAAAATTAGCCAATTTTTGGCCAGTAAACTCATATCAAAATGGAAAGCTATCACTTTGTTTATATCAAATGACAGGATGATAATATGGTAAAAATTGTGGAGAATAGGCCTTGTACATTTGTTCACCACATCGTCAGTTATGCTGGATTTCATAGTCTTCATGGTATATGCTCAAATTTTCTGCATTTTAGTGTTGTCCTATGTTTGTACATTTTAATTGGTTGAATTTAAGATTAAGCTGAGAAAGGCCACTACAGTTCTTCAAGTAGATACCCAAATGCAAGGGAAAGAATGACAAATTGATTATAAATACTGCTATGGTATAGAGGCATGAAACTCTTTTTCACCTTTCATTTCTACTATTTAAAAAGTTGAACTTGAAATACTTCTTCAGGACTTCAAATGGAAATACTGCGAGATATGCGCATCAACTAAATTTTTGTGCTCACTAATCTTGGAATTCAGTGGAACTTCTTAACTTCCGTTCTGCTTTTACAATTTAAACGGTCAACTTGCTGACTTGTTTTTTGTGTGCTCTCAGTTGGCACATTGAAAAATCTAATCTGGCAAGATGAAACACCTGCTGCTGGTAATGCTTCTCAGAAGAGTAAGTGCTTTGATTACACTGGTCCTATTCAGTTCTTTACTTTGGCTAAAATCTTATTCATTATTCCTATTTATTTCAGTTTCTCGCCATTTCTCTTTACTATCGCCCTTCCGGAGCAAAGCAAGTCAAAAGAAACAAGCATCATAGATTCGCAAGATGTTGAGGTGAAAGTCCTGTTGCTTTTCGTGTGAAATAGTTATTTATGCACTTGAGATCTGTCAAGTTTCCTCTTGCCCTACACTAGCATACTTCTCTTTTGTCGTGTAAAAGTTCTTGCTATATAATAATTTCAGCTAATGAGAAAGATTTCATCTTCAACCAAATATACTTGAGCATGCAAATATTGAATTCTATAGCTCTCACTTGATTAATTTGAGCTACTTTTGGGTAATTGCATGATTTATTGTTTTGATAGTCGCATTAGTTTGTACTTAAATTGCAGTGTCAGTCATTATTTATGATCACATTTGCTATCAGTATTCCCCGTTAAAAATATCCACACTATACTCAGGTGGTGCCACTGATAACTAATAGTGCAAGTCTTTTCTTTTTCAGCAAGAATATGACTTTGATCTAATTTGACATGAACTGTCAACAGACTGTAGATGTCTTGAGTTCTTTCCATGAGAGCTGTCAACAGGTGGGGTCAGTGTTAGGACTCTAAACAAACTTTCCCCACAGCAAGATAGATGATATCTGAGGTGGAGTTCAACATTAAATTAATAGTTGAAATTGCATAGTAGAACACATATAAGCTCTTGGAAAATCTAATCTAAATTGTTGATGACCAATATATAAGTCCTGTATAGAGAAAGTGCATGTAAACAAGTAGCATAAGCTATACTAGTCGAACCGAATTATTAAGCAAGAGATTTTGCTTCTGCTCATTCTAGTTAAAGCTTCAGTTGCCAAGCATTCAGCAGCTGCCTGTGGGTCTTCGATGTGCCTTATCAGGTTCACTGCCTCTTGGTGCCTCATTACCTGCCAAAATTATTCAGGCAAGTATGTCGGCGAACCCCAAGTATTCAGAAAAAAAAAATGATCCAATTTAGAGAATTACAAGACATTCGAAGTAGGATTGAAAACTTGAATTCTTCTAACAGTAAGTCGGTGCAGCATTTTGTATGTAGGATTTTGTGAGGTGAAGAGGAGAATCATAGATTAAGGGATGAAATTCTGAAGAAGAAGAAAGATTAAGTTACAATTACCTCCCAAACTCCAGTACTTGCTAGGATAACAAATTCAGTTTCAGAATCTATTCTTTCAGATCCTACAACTAGTTCTGAGCCTTTTGAACTCTTTGTGCCAGATGTAGTCCTGGAGTCACCACCTAGTATGTGTAATTTGGGCACACGTAGCACCTAATGCATTAAAAATAAAGTGGTCATTTTTAAGAGATAATTACGTTAACACTCCTGAGGTTTTAAGTATGTTATGAAGGTATTCTTTGGATTCCAGGAAATTATGCTGCAGTCTCGGCTGTTATGTTTTACATTATAGATTTCTCTTTGAAGACTTGTGTCTATAATGTAAAACACCAAAGTGAGGGGTGTTAGTGTAATTTCTAAAATTTTAGTTTCCTTTAACAAACTTTAGAAGGTGTCTATAATTATTCTTTATCTAATACATTAAGAAAATAAATCCTTTACAAGTATTATTAATCTACAAGACAATAACAAGCACAAGGAAAGTATGTAAATATGCGTATGCCTGAAATAAGTTTAAGGGACCAATGTTGCATAGTGGGATGCTGCTTTCTCCTGCTAATTTGATAGGCCTGACCATCTCTGCATATTACACCACTGTAGTCACCCATATATGCCATCACAAGCTTCTCGCCGTTGATCACCATAGCTGAAGCCGAGCCTAATTTCCAGGGCGTCTCCTCCATCTCATCTCTATCTGTGAGATGTGCTCTTGCATTCAAATGAGCCCTTTCCATGGCTTCCTTGCTCTTCTTCCCCATTCGCAACTGCAGTAATAGGTTTTCATATATAAAATGGTGTTCTGGTTTTATTTAAGTATATAACATTTGGTATATAAGTATTTCACAGATGACAAAAACATATATTACATGTTCCAAGTGAGATGGATTTCTTTTACGTAAATATGGTTTAGGTGGGAAAACATCAAACAATGTATATAATGTAATGTCGGCAATAGGATTTAGATTGTGTTGATTTGATATGATTTCTGTCATTTAATGTTTTGATACTGGATCATATAAGAACTACTCAAAATTACAGAGTCTAGGTCAAAGCATTCAATCAGTCAACAAATAGATCGATGAATATGCAATAATATTAACTAAATCAATAGTTATTCTCTGCTACCTCTTTAGGCATGGTCTTGTCAAAGAAATGTGACTGCAGGTACTTAGTGATTCCCTCACCAATCCCGTCGTCGAAAACTCCGAAAAACCACAATTCACACTCTTCCATTTGTTCCCTCTGCACCAGAACAGATGAATCAAAGTCTCTTACACTACTACTGTTTGTCCATGGCTTATCAAATTCCGAAACTTGATATCCATAGGAGACATGCATCATCCATGATAACCTCTTCCCATTCTCTCTTTCTTTCGTCTTCCTTTCTCCCATTTCCTGGCATAAATCTCCTTAGCTTAATTCCCTGCCCAAATTCAACACCTCATTGTTCATCATAAAACAAAACACACATACTAGCATGTCAAATAACTGTACCTGCATTTCATGATATTTCTTTAAGAAACACAATGCTACAGAGGAAGGATAGATTAGCATGCAACCGAAAATGTTCATAGAATTGATCCAACAACAACAGGAATTTGCATTTACCTTGATCTTCAGGTGAAGATGCCTGAGTCCCATGATTCAGAGAAAATGGAAAAAGTAGGTGAGTTTTTGTCTGAAGAATTAATACTCAGTGTTTGCTGAGATCAACATTAATCAGATAAGAAGGAAGAAATTCTGAAGAGAGGTTGAGACAGAGAGAGGGAGGACAGAGTTTCTTCTATCTGGGAAACGCTAACTGAGGTGTTTGGAGTCAATAAGAAGACTAATGCCTTAAAGACTTCCTAAATGCAGCCTTTTTAAGGAAGGGAGTTTGAACTGAATTTTGTCAACACAATGAATACAAGCAAAGTGTGAGAGATTTGGGTTTCACTCACCAATTTCTTAATTTTCCCCCTTTGACCCTTTCCATTTTCTCCAAGGTACTTATAATTTTCCATTTAAATATAGTAAATTACAACCATCCCTCTTGAAGTTTGATATAATTTACAAATATCTCCTTATTGTTTGAGAAATTACAAATGTTTTTCTGATTTTAACATTCGTGTAACAACGAACCCATTTCATTAGTCTTTGTAGGTTTTCATTCAATTTGTGGTGAATTGACAAAATATCCTCTTAGATTATGAATTGTAATTTTATAGATTTTTTAGAATTTTTTAAATATATTTATGGATTAATATACTTTATGGCTTATTTACTTTATCCGTCCTTAGATTTTTTTTTAATTTTTTTTCAAACATTTTTTTTTGAAAAAAAAACGCAAGAGTAAAGGAGTAACTTTTACCTCACCATCTAGAAATTATATAATTATTTTTCATTTGAAGTTGGTATTTGTAATTTTTCAAATAGTGAATTAGTATTTATAATTATTCTAAATCAAAAGAAGTAGCTATAATTTATCCTATGAAATATGTGGTGGTTATATGGATCTATTATACACGGGGAGAACATTCCTAATTGTTACTGATAGGATTATGGAATTCTAACCTATGTTACCATACCAAAAAAAAAAAAAAAAACTGAATCTTGTTGAATTAAATCTAATTGGTCAAACCTACGCCTACAGTAAAATAACAATTCTTGTTTTTGTCACTTGTTTTGATTTTGTGCACGTGCATGCGGAATGTTTGCATAGACACTACGTACCCTAGAAGTTATTAGCCTTGAAAATAAATAAAATAAACCCCTGAAAAAACCTTAGGAAAATTATCACTATCTTTGATGGGATGTAGGGGAACACGAATCAACTTATGGAATGAATTATATCTGAAAAGGCTAATTAAAGGTTTGGTGTAATTACACATAAATCTCTTTTTATTTGAAAAATTGCATGTAGTATCTTTAAAGTTTGCATCTGTCTAATAAATAGATCTTTCTATTACTTAAAATTTAATGAATTTGTGAATGAAAATTCATATTTATTCCTTATTCACTTATTACTAACTTATTACGGGTTAAATATATTTTTCAAAATAAACTATTCTTATAACGGTGAAAACATGCTTTCTCACATACATTAATATGTGAAGATGTATAAGGGTAATTTGATCATAAAAAGATTTATTTGACCTGCTAAAGATCAGTAATAAATTAATTGAGCGTAAATATGAATTTTTATCTGATTTTTTTATTAATATCAACAAATTTGATGAATTTTGACTAATAAATAGACTTATTTTTAGATAGAAGTAAACTTTAGGGGTATTTAGTATAATTTTTCAAATTACAAGAGGTCTACGTATAATTAGGTGTGGGCGCGGATCGGGTATTTCAGATTTTGAGTTTTTCGGGTCGGGTAGTATACTCGACACAAACCCCAATAAAATTGAGTACCTGAAATTGGATACCTGATTTTTTTTTTTTGTTAAATTAAATGTGATGAAAAGTAGAAGCATCAAATATATATTTAAAAGCATGTATTTCTTTTGATAATTTTATACTTATAGATTGTAATTTGAATGTATGGTGTGAAATATTATTAAAAAATTGGAAAAATTGCATAATACCCCGTGTTATTCGAAAAATTGTTAAAAACTTACATGTGTTAATTAAATAGCCAAAAAAGACCCTCTATAATTATAAACCCTGCAAAAAACTCATCTCCGTTAAAAAAAATGGAGAGTGGCTTACACGCTAGAAATGAGAGTGAGATAATATTTTGACATACTTTCACTCTTTGACTTCTTTAAATGGACAAAACTACCTTGTCTTATGCAATTATTCTCTTTCTTTATGTTTTAATTAATTTTTTTTACCATTTTCATATTTTACTAAAAAATATTATAAATACTAAACAATTAGGATTTATGAAATATTTTACATGTAAAAATTATTATTACATCAAATTAAATTATTATACATATTTATCATATGAAAACATTAAAAAAATTAAAATTGATTAATATTATTTATAAGTTTTTAAAATTAAAATACATGATTTTATTTCTAAAATATTATTAGTAAATTTAACTTATTATAAAATTTAAATGAAATATTAAAATTATTTAATATTTAAATTTGAAAATTTGAATTATTTTTTACTCTACTTTTTAAAAAATAATTTTTTCTTTCTTTCTTACTTTCTTCTCTGTCGCCGGCATGTAGTTGTCGGCGACGTGATCTGGGCGACATTGCCCCAGATCTGGCTGCCACCCCCTTGTAGAAAGGGGCGGCGGCGGCACAGGGCAACGATCGCCCCCTTTGGAGGACGACATCGCCGCGCCCCCTTTGCGAGCGAGGCGACGACGACGACGTCGCCCGAAACTGTCTGGGCGACGGCTTTGCCGCCCACCTAAGCGGCTGCCGTCGCCGCCAAAGTTAAATATATATAGTGTATGTATATATATATATAAATAAAATATACTTTAAATTATTTAAGATCTAAACCGTTCATTTTTTCAATTGAAGATCAATGGTTGTTATAAGAAGGGCATAACGGTTAATTTAGCAAAAAATTAACGCCGCTAGGGCTGACTTAACGGAATGGCAGAGTATGCAACAATTTGAAAAATAGGGGGGGGGGGGGTTGCCTATTTTTTTAACACATTGGTTTTTTAACTAAATTTTGAAAACACAGAAAAATTTTATGCAATTTACCCTAAAAAATTTAATGTAAATTATGATATCAATTTCTTAAGTGGAAAGATATAGTATAACATCACAATTACTTCTAATTAATAAACAAAACAATCCAATTCATAATATCAATAACTTGATAAGTAGATCAACTAACCATATATCATTCTCTTGTTTACTTTATTATTTTGTTAGTAACAATAAATAATTCTATTTTTTATTTTTTTATATTTTTTCATTATTTGTTAATTAGATGTCGGGCACTCGATTAATTTGATGGAATATTTATCTTTACCTGATATCCGACCCGATCTGTTCAGAATCGGGTTCACGTAACCCAAAACCTGAAAATTATAAAAGTTACCCGCCCAATCTATTCGAACTTGTTCGAATCGGGTCGAGATCTCAAACAACCCGATTCGAATGTCCATCCCTACGTGCAGACCAGAGATTCGAATTCGAATCGGGCACTCGATTAATTCTCTTTACCTGATATCCGACCCGATCTGTTCAGAATCGTTCACGTAACCCAAAACCTGAAAATTATAAAAGTTACCCAGCCCAATCTATTCGAACTTGTTCGAATCGGGTCGAGATCTCAAACAACCCGATTCGAATGTCCATCCCTACGTGCAATTACACCAGACTTTAAGAGAGCAGAGATATAATTATCCCTATTTAAAATTGTGATTTTAACCCATTTCACCACAAAATTCCATCTTTGTCATTTGTTGTATGGATTATCATGTGAGAGATTGATTCTTGCACCCTTTTTGCAGGGTTTTGGACCACATATATATGCACATCTGGCTAGCTGTGGTCTTCAGTTGTTGTTCTGACAGTGAAAATAGAAGCCATAGGAAGTTGTTGAAGAAATAGTGTTGCAGAGGAAGAAAGAATGATGCTTCATGGGATCTAACCCACTTGTAATTTATTAATTGTTGGATTATGTTTAATTAGTGCACAAAAATGCTATGTTACTTATTCCCCTGACTTTAAGAATGGATTATATGTCGGCATTTTGAAAATGCTTAGTGACTATTTGTGTTAGAATATTCTTTCTTTCTTTTTTATCTAATTGCTCATAAATTTTTATCTAGGTTTCAAATTATTTTACCTATAAGGTTGCATTGCATCATCAGATGATTCTGAAACAACATAAAAAATAAATAGAAATAATTACACCCTCCTCTCCTGAGGTTTGGTGTAATTACACGTAAACTTTCAGTGGTTTGAGAAATTACATCTAGCATCTCTGAAGTTTGCTTCCGTTTAACAAAGAAGTTCATCCATTAGTCAAAATTCATCGAATTGCTGATATTTAACAAAAAACATTAAAAAGAAAATCTATATTTACCTCCAATTGACTTATTACTGACTTATTGCGGGTCAAATAAATTTTTTTATGATCAAATTACCCCCGTAGTTAATGTATGTGAGGAGGTATATTTTCACCATTATAAGGGTAGTTTAGTCCAAAAAAATTATTTGATCTGCAATAAATCAGTATAAGTCAATCGAGGGTAAATATAAATTTTCATTCAGTTTTTTCGTTAATATCAGCAAACTCAATGAAATTTGATTAACGGATGAACTTATTTATTAGACACCTTCGGGATATTAGATATTTTCCAAACTACATGGGGTTTACGTATAATTATACTAAATCTCAGGGGATGGGAGTGCAACTATCCCAAATAAAGAGAGAGAGAGAGAGGAGAGAGAGAGAGAGAGAGAGAGAGAAAAAGATAGGTAATTTTCAACTCAAATCATATTTGATCCAACCAAATCAACCACAGATCAAGTATGATATACTTGTCATACAAGTAGTCACTTTTTATGAACTATATATTAATCACACTACAATCGTATTGTATTTATCATATAATTGGTTAAGGTCCAACCAAACTTAATTTGGATTAAAATTTCTCGAAAGAATATTACAGTCATAGTGGCATATACATGAACTATTAGTATAAATTAATATAGTAAGGTAGGTTGGCCAATTTGCACGGTTGAGATAGAGAAGAATCTCATGCAATACAAAATAAAAAAAATAAACATAACTTGAAAAGCCATACATAGTAGCTTTGGAGAATTTTTGTCCACGTTTAAGGTTCCCTTTTCATTTCAATATTAATATTTTCAATGTTAGAATTTAATTAATATTCCTTTCTTTGACTTTAAATTGTGGGATATAACGCTCATCATCAATTCTCGTAACAAGATAAAGATGGAAGAGGAAGCCATGGAAGACATCAGCTTGAAGGAGCTTGCCAAGAAACTAGATGAATTTGCCAAGGCTAGAGACTGGCAAAACTATCATACTCCAAGAAATTTACTCCTTGCAATGGTAATCTTATTCCTTTATTTTCACTTTTAGTTCGACTACTTTTTTATTGTTCATTTTAACTTTCTTAGCTATAGCTAACGAAACTTCAACGTCAGACCCGTTTTTATATTAACATGCATCTTATGTGTGAAGTTCATGGGAAAATTACACAAGTCTATGCTAAAAGTATGGTGAAGTACACAAAGCCCGATTATGATTGAAATGCAGAAGGTATTATCAGAGTGTGGAAGTTTGACACAATATTATACCCAGAATTTTGATCTACTATTGATCTAACGTTACATTCTGGTCCCTGAAAGAACTTTTTGCCAGGCCATTATAGTATAAATAGTTGATGAACGATTTTGTATTAGTACACACAACATTTATCCTACAATTATGGACATGGATTTTTTTTTTTTTTTTATATTTGCCATTTGTGTTTGTATATTTTATGTTTATGTTGTTGGAGGAACAGGTTGGGGAAGTAGGAGAGGTATCAGAGATATTTCAGTGGAAAGGAGAGGTGGAAAAGGGTTTGGCAAATTGGGAAGAATCAGAAAAGGAACATCTTGGAGAAGAGCTCTCTGATGTTCTTCTTTACCTCATCAGATTGGCTGACATTTGTGGCATTGATCTTCCTCATGCTGCCACCAAAAAGCTTCTAAAAAATGCCATCAAATATCCTCCCAACCCCTTCTCATCTTAGATCTTTTTACAATATATATATATATATATATATATAGAGAGAGAGAGAGAGAGAGATAATTAATGTAACTTTGGTGTTTAATTCTCTAAATGAAAACCTTTTGTTTCATGTAAATTTACATGTTTCCTGTGATTTTTTTGGAATTGATACCCTTTTTTTTCATGGAAAATTTCAATTGGGAACTATACAAAGTTGCATGAAAATTACAAAAATTATAAAAGAAGATTATTAGTAGTTGTTAGAAAGGGGTAAAAGAATAGGAAAAGCATTCATGATGGCCCTCCTACTCCACCCCTCCCCATAGGATTCAAAATGCCACAACAAGACAAGGTTTGGCCATTTTTCCATTGGCGGAACCTCACCCAACAATCCAAGATAGGGATTGTTGATGGCCGGAACTTAGATGGCGGAGATTCTCATATGTGGGTCCGATATTTGATCCTTAATCTTTGAAATTATATGATTAAAAGACATTTTTTTTAGGGGGGAAAATTGCATTTTACGACCCCACAAGAAGAGGGTGTGCACTATTGGTTCCACAGTTTATGAGCATATGTTTGGTCTTATAGGAAAAAAATTGTAATATTTTTGGCCCAAATGCTACAATCTTTTAGCTTGTGGACTAAATATGTTAATTTTGTAAACTGTAGGAGCAAAAGTACAATACTCTCTATCGTGTGAGACCGAAAGTGTGATATCCCCTTTTTTAGTGACTATATTAGTTTTCAAGCTCTTCTAACTCGTTCTTGAGCTGATTTAAGTATAGGAGACTTTTAATCGAGAATCTCAAAATTAGCCCAACGTATGTATGTTTCTCGAATTTCCAATACTTATGCTTAGGATTGCTCAAACTTGATGGTTGGTTAGAACGTGAGCTAGATCAATCTAGATTTCCAAGAATTATAAAGTTGTTATAAGTTGCGTATCTTTTCGAACTTCAAGAAGTACTTTGCATTCTAGAGACACTCTAGAGCAATTTGCATTTTTACTTAAATTTTGAATAAAGACAATGACGTAGGCAAGCGTTCAACACTGATTGTAAGGAAAGAACTTGAGCGGTTTATAAATCTCAATGCCTTATCTTCCTAATGGGACTTTTTTTCAAAATAAAACTACAATGTTCTTACGGAATCAAAACAGACCATATTTTGCTTAACGAGGTACCGACCAAGTCACAAGGCATCATTTGGCATCGTCTGTGGAAACGAGGCCATATGCCCCTTCCAAGCCCCTCGTCGAAAGGGTTGATGATGTAGGCAAGCTTCCCACATTGGTTTTAGGCATGGAAATCGAGTGGCTTATAAGTCCTAAGGGATCCTCTCACTAGCGAGACACCTTTTCAATATAAAATCGTAAAACTTATACAAATTCAAAGCAAACAATATTTCGCGCTACGGGAAGCTGATCGAGTCACAAATCATATTATATGAGATGAGAAATCCAGTTACGTATTAATTTGAACCGCATTATACTATGATATAATCACATTCCTTATAAGATTGATAATCACCAAACATATGTTACAACTATAAATTCATCTTAATATGATTTAATTAAATATGTCACCAAACTTTATTCACTGTTTAATTGAAGACCAGAAACAGAAAATCTTCATACTGAGAATATTTTCATAGAATAAAATGTATTTAGATGGTTTTCAATAATTATCAATAATGGAAAGAATATTAATAATTGGAAGTAATAAGTAGAAGGAATATTGGATGGAATGCGATATCGAAGGTAACATTACCCACCGCAGAAGCCGCGGCTATTTTCAAAATCAATAAAACATGGCACCCACCACTTCATGTCCCATAGACTTCCTTCAACTCTATTTTTCTTTTTTCTTTTTCTTTTTAAAAAAATATTTTCTTATTTAATTAATACTACATTCTAAATTATAATCTGCATCATATCCTTTTATATACATTACCATTTATAGAAACATAATTCTGATGCACAACTTCTCAGAATCCTGTCCATTTTCCTGCACATTCTAATCTCAGGTTCTTCATCACCATTCTCCTATAATCAGTTTCATGTAAGCATATTATGTATATATTTTATTTTTAAAATTCTCTTTTTCATTTTCCTGCATATGTTTGATCTGTGGTTTTCACAATAATTTTCCTGATACATATATATATTTTTTTCTTGAAATTGTAGTTTTTGCACAAAAATCTATATAGACTCCCAGATTGATGTGTTGCAAGGCAGCATTCTTGAAATGGGAATTTGAAACCCTCTTTTCTTCTTTCCATTTTAATTTGATTTTTAAGATTGAAAAGTGAAAGCCCACAAAGGGTTGGTAGAAGAAATTGTATGTAATGATAATATGTTTGCAGAGAAGTGGAGAAATGGCAGAAACAGTGTTTGCTCCTTGTCTGGAAGGAATAAAGCATATCAAATCTGAACAAGGGGATATGCAGTCCAAGCCTTTGTTGGATGTCTGCAAACTCGTATTGCCTATCTTAGGTTTGTTTGTCTCTTGTAATTCAATTGCATGTTTTTTTGTTAGAAAAGTAGTTTTATTAGGTCTAATGCCATCACTGGAGCAGGATTGTACTGCCCATTTTCTTGCATTCTTGTGTTCCATAATCCTTAATTAAGCTATGGTATTTCTTACCAACAGCATAGTACCTACCTACTGGTTAAGTCACTAGCTTTCTATTTGGATGATACGATAGGTAGAACTCGCCATCTATGCAGATGTATTATGGGCCGGTGGTGGATGACTTATAATGTTTGATGTAATGCAGACTGAAGTTAGTTAGCAGCGGAATTTGTACTAGTTTTATTAGTTTCGAGTTTCTTTTTTGACATGATTATTTTATTTAGTATTTGTTTATACTTATGTTAATGATTTGTGCTTTAGTTGTCTTTACTTCCATAAATGAATTTCACTTGTTTGATTTCCGATGCTAGATAAATTTGGGGCTGCCATGACTGTCGTAAAATCTGATATCAGTGGTAATATCTCGGTGAGATTTTTCTCTCGACTATATACCTACAGAATTGACATAAATCTCTGAGTTTGAACACATTCAAAAAATTATACTGTGCTTGCTCCAGGAAAAACATTAAGGAAAATCTTTCCTCAGTTCCAATAATACACCGTGCTTTGTTTGTTGACAGTTCTTTCTCTTTCATTGTTCCCACCAAAATCCAAGTGCAGCATAACTAGCTCACTGGTTTACATTGTTTTTTCTGATGCTGAGGCGACTTTCTCCGTGTTGATAACTTGTAGAGGTTGGAACATAAGTACAACTCAAATCCCTCGAGATTCAACTACCTGTACAACATGGTACAAGCTGAAGTTGAAACGAAGACTGCTAAATCATCATGTAGCTGCACGAACGGGATTCTTTGGTTGACGAGGTATTACTTGCTATCAGGACGCGCCTTTTCCCATTTACAACCTAGTCAACATGCTTATGATATTCTTTAAATTGGTACTCTATGTAAGACAAGGTTAAGCTTTGTTCTAAAGAAACGAATGATTTTTATGATGTTGCAGAGCAATGGACTTCTTAGTCGAACTGTTCCGTAATCTATGTGAGCATCAAGATTGGTCAATGTCGCAAGTTTGCAATGACGCATACAGCAAGACCTTGAAGAAATGGCATGGTTGGCTTGCTAGTTCAAGTTTTACGGTAATAATTCAATTTAATGCAGATTTTGTTCTATCAGATAATCGGATTTTTGGGGTGATGGCTGTTTATGGACATTTTTGTATAAACATTGTGATATTTTAGTGAAGTAATAGTGAGATTTGTATTGTTGATCAAAGGTTGCTATTAAGCTTGCACCAGATAGGAAGAAGTTCATGGAGGTGATAGGCACTGATGGGGACATCTATGGTGATATGCAAAAGTTCTGCACAAATTTCTCACCAATCCTAGGAGAGATTCATAAGTTTCTGGTAAGATTCTTTACGCTCATGAAGAGTGAATTGCTGCTGAACATGTCTGGAAAGAGAAAACAAATTACAACCTCTTCTCAGCTCATATATAATTCAAGAACAACATGTTTAAACAGATGCAAATGTTTCTTGTGCAGGCCAGTTTTGGATTGGACAGTATGAAATCTTCATGAAGGAATTGGCTTCTCTGCCTATGTGTATTATCCCCTACACATTTCTCATTTGCCATTTCATAATCCCTATTGTACGTTTTCCTCGTTTCTTGCCCAGATCTTTGAATCCTTTCTATGCAATTTTCCTAATGAAGCTTTTCCTAATTTTGGGAAAGGTTTAAGAGCAACAGTTAGTGACTTTCTATGTCCTTTTTGGACAACAATGCAATTTCATTTTACTACATGATGAACAATTAGAGGAAGTTTTCCTGTCTGAATGGTACAGTTCTTTTCTTAATTTGGCTATATTGTGAATGAAAGAAGTATTAACAAAGCACATTATCATACTGGCAGCCATAATCAAACGGTAATCATGCTGCTTACATCATGCACCAGGAGTACAAAACTGCATGTACTTAGCATATAGTTTACAGCAAATACTAGACTGATACAGTGTAATTACAGCATATACTTCAACTATTACAAACATCTACACATACCCGAATCATCGATCTTAACGTCTTCTTAGAGTAACCAGTGGTGTTGAGCTTAGGTGTTGAGCTATCTTAGGTGAGAAGCAATCATCAGCTTTCTTGCCAATATGTGATTTTGGAGTGTTTGCCAGCTTATTTTCCAGAGGACTAAATGGCAGATGAGATGGCGGCTGAATTGACATCATGGGACGCAGACAAGCTAGGCGGCCATGTACTTGATTGTTGCAGATAGGAAGCTTGCTTGTCTTTGTCGTAGCCTCCTTGTCCTTAGACACAGGAGCACCAGAAGGGTCCTGTTTGTACATAATATCGTGTAAGAACCAGACAGCAGAGTACTAACATATTGATGATAATGACAAGCTCTAGAAAATGTAAAGTCAGTAGAGAAACATACCCCAAGAACAAGGAAAGCAAAACCTTGATGATCGCCATCAAGATGGATTTCTATTAACTTCCGCAAGTCAGCAAGAGTGGAATCTTTCAAAACCTTCAATGTGGTGATAAAGTTTCCAGGATTTTCTTTTGATGCCTCCCATTTTACATATACTTCAATATCACCACAGCCTTCTTCATCTAATGGATTATGATTCTCCTTCAAATTCTTTGCTGTCTCAGTTGAACCCCTTAATTTTTCCTGCTCTTGATCATCCAGGTTTTGTTCCATCTCAAGTTCATCCAACGTCTTTACTGCAGGCATAAGTGTGCTGTTGCCATCATGCTGAGAAAGTTCTCTATAACCCCCACAGAGAGTGAAAATGTTCTGAATCCTCATTTGACGGGAAGAGGCCGCATCATTAGGATTTTCAGGTTCATCATACGCTATTGATCCTCCAAGCTCTACTGTATCTTTGAAGAAGTTAGACTTCTCTGGATCTTGGGTTGAAACTTCAGGTGTAATTATGATCCTTTTCTCCTCAATAACCTCCTTCTGCACTTCTTCGTCAAAGAGACTCTCTTTATCTTCTTCCTCATCATCGTTCTCTTCTTCCTCATATACGGTGGTCAGGCCTGCTTTGCTTGGAAAGCTCAATATTCCTTCACTGAAATTGTTTGCATATGCGAATCCTGAAACAGGATCAGTTCCATTAAGTTCTGGTTTGTGAAGAACAGTAGTCTCCATGTCGATTGACTTAACCAAATCCATGGACTTAACCATATCCGAATCTTCAGAACAAACTTCCAACAGCCTTTTCATGAAGCTGCTTCCTTCAACTTCTGCTGGTGTACTCCCAGCATTAGACAGACGAAGTTCAGACTCAATCTCCTCTAAGCGTCGTCTAAGCATTTCAACTTCTTGTTGCTGTTGAAACATTCTTGCTTCCATCTTCCTCCTTTCTGTCTCAACAAATTCATGGGCCATTCTCTGACATTCGTGTATCTTCATATCCAGTTCCATTTTCAGCATCTGAGTCCGCTCGCTTACCTTTGAATTAATCTCCTCCTCATTATCCTCTTTTCCTCTTCCTTCTACTACTGCAAGCTTAGCCCGTAATGCAGAAATCTCCTGTTCTTTCTTCTTAAGCTCTTTCTTTGCTTCATTGCACTCTTTTTCCCTAAGTTTGTTCTCGATCTGTAACTTGCAGATGAACTGGTCCAGTGCAGCAATTCTTGAACCCAAAATAACAGCAGATGAAGAATCTTCAGCACCTTTGTCCTTAACCGGTGTATGAGGACAACGAACTATGCACTTTGCTTTTGCCCCGTATTCCAACGTTGCAATAGTTTTATGCAATTCCTTTGGATCCGGGCTCGCACAAAGTATCATCAAAATTTTGGACTTATCATCCTCAAAAGAATCCTGTTCAAAATGTCAGACAAACTTCAGGAACCAGTGAATGATATATATGCTCTAACTCGAGTTATATATGCATGTACAACAAACACCTGAAGTAGCATTGTTAGCTTGCTATCTCTGAACGGCACATGAGAATCACTGTTTGCTATGGATTCAACCACTCTCTTCAGCGCAATGTTACCCTGATTGATCTTTGCTGTCTGCATTTACAGGAAAAGCGAATAAACTAAAAATTCATTGGATTCAAGAACAATACAGGTAATCATAATTTTGGAGGACATAATTTAGAGAAATCTTCAATATACCCTACCTGCATTTTTGCTTCCAAACCATTTTGACCAGCTTGTTCAATATTTTCTGAACCTGCCATGTCCACAAGCATAAGCCTGCCTCCAACTGTAGGGACGTCGACAATTATCTGCAAGAGTGTGGCAGAAAAGGCAAAGAAAACACAAGGTAATTCAGCAAAGTTTGCAAGTTACACACAGTAACAGCTCTGAACGATCAAATCAAGTGTTTTTTGACAATTGATACCATGCAATGGCTTCGGGAACTTCTCTCGTTGCAGAGTGTGCTCTTCACTATTCTTCTCTTCTCCACTTTCTGAATCTCCTTCAGCATCTTTCCAGCTTCATTTCCAGAAATAAAGGTAGCATTTTTCGCCTTCTTACCAATTACTTCCAGTCTCACCTGAAAAATACATACTTGAGAAAAACACCGAAAACCTTACAAGCAGAACAACAACTGGTGTGCATGTCATATTACAAGGTGTATTCAGTATCATACACAATTTTCTTTGCCAAAAATGCCTTGGCCTAGCAAACAAACATCTAGAAGTAAACTAGTCTGTAAAAGGCTCATATTATTGAAACTGATTTCTTCTTCAACACATCATATTGATAAGATCAAGTAAAAAAGACTAATTGACTCTACCCGAATCCAAGTTCAGAATGATGTTACTTCTGAAACACCAAAATGAGGCACAGAAAATGCACCAAGAATTGCTATCTTGCATCTTGTTCTAGAAAAATCAGTTCAATCATATGATCAAAACAAAAGAACTCATGCAATATTCACATATTCTTACAATTAGTGAAAACTCCTAAAAATTGTCACCTTAGAAGCAGAGCCACCTTTAGGCCATCCAAAACTAAACCCTCCACCAGCATTTCCTGATGACAGAAGATCATATATTTCTTCATTATATATCTCCAAAACAGTAACCTGCACAAATGTCCCCACCCCTACTTTCTCATCATCACCACCCTCCACCTCTTCACCCAGAATATCCTTCAAAGACCTATAAACAATCCCCTGCTGCGTGGAACTCCCGAACATCGTGTGACTCTTGCCAGAACCCGTCGGGCCGTACATCATGATCGTGCATTTCTGCCCCAGCTTCACACCATTAATCCTAGACTCCACGAACTTTCTGTAGAACCCCTCAAGATCGTCTTCTTCGGACAGTGAAACTCCATCTAGGCTAAAATCCCGGTACCCAATTTCCGTCTTAACTCTAAGCGACTTCCCATCACTGTGAATTTGTAAGGCTGATGGGTTCACCGGGGGCTTGTTTTTTTGCTCCGGGTGATCCCGTATTCTCCCGATGACCTCCACCGGGTGCTCAGGCGGCGCACCGGCGGCGGCGGAGCTTTCTTTGGGGAAATTCAAGCGGAGCTTCGACTGAGGGGTCCTGGATTGGTGGTGGGCAGCATTTGGTTTTGATGAAGGCGTCGAGTGGTTTGACTTTGATGCTGGTGTAGGAGCCATGTCTGCAGGACACCAGATTTATAAAACTCAGAACAGATTCTTCACTGGGTTTCTGAATAGCTGTGGACTCAGCGAAAAATGAAGAGAAAAAGAGAGATCAGAAACGAAAATGGAGAGAGAGAGAGAGAGAATTGAGAAATTCTCTGGAAAGATGAAAAGACGAGGAGTTGATTTCTTGGAATTGAAAGAAGCAAGGGAGGGAGAATTATTTGATTTAAATTATAAGTAGCCGTTACGATTTGTAACGTCTATATTCGTGAACCTATGCGCTGTTCCTACTCGGGCTCGGCCCCATCAAATAAAGACTATAAATTCCTACATGTTAATTCTGTTGATTTATTTATTTATATGTATACAAGGAAAAAAGAAAATGAATGAAAATTTATAAGAATAATTACACTCTCCTTTCTTAAAATTTGGTGTAATTATATGTAAATCTTTATAATTTGAAAAATTACACCTAACATTCCTAGAGTTTTCTTCAATCTAATAAATTAGTCCATTCATTAGTCAAAATTCTCTAAATTTGTTGATACTAATAGAAAAACTAAATGAAAATTGATATATACCCTCAATTGACTTATTACTGACTTAATGTATGTCAAATAACTTTTTTTTCTTATAAAGGTAAAAATATATTTCCTCGTATGCATTAATACATGAAGACGTATGAGGATAATTTGGTCATAAAAATATATATTTGACTGCAATAAGTCAATAATAAGTCCATCGGGAGTAAATATAATTTTTTTTTTCAATTTTTTTTAATATCAGCAAATTCGGTAAATTTTGACTAATTGAGTGACTAATTTATTAGATGGAAGCAAACCTTAGGAGTGTTAAATGTAATTCTTCAAATCGTAGAAAATTTACATGTAATTACACCAAACCTTAGGGAGGGGAGTATAGTTATCCCAAATTTATATTTATTCTTAATTTATTTATTATTGATTTATTTATTGTAATTAAACAAAAAAACTAACGACATTATCTTGGTAAGGTATTCGTAATTAAATTATTTTTTCACGTGAATATACAAAAATTAAAGATTTTTTCTAAGAAAGTGATGGCAGCTACTAATTAAGATGCAAACCTGATCCAATAAGTGATGAAAGAATTTGAAACGACCATTTTATAAATATTCAAGTAAGCATATCATCTTGAGCTTACATCCTTAAATCTCTGCAGGCACAGTCACAATTTTTTGCCCTGTCCATGTGCATGCAATCTACCTAATAGGTTGTTTTTCTATTCAGACTAACAGCTCAACATTAATTAATGAGATAATTATATTGTTTTCTTTTGAAATTTAGTATAATTACATGCATACCTTTATGTGATTTAAGGAATTGTATTTATTATCTCCGAAGCTCAACAAATAAATCCTTCTACTAGTTAAAATTTACTGACTTGACGCGTAGATGCTTCAACTATCCAAGGGCCTCTAACTTGACACACGGCTCCCTACAATTTTTGATAATTGACTCCATTAGATAGGCGTTTATTCAAGATATTAAGATCTAGCTCTTCGAATCCACTTTTACTTTAAGTGAACTGTGACTTAGTCATGAAAGAATTTTAGTTAAAACCATTCCGACAAACTTAACAAGTTGTATTGCAGGTTAACCTACCTTTCTAAATCGAGAACCATAGCGAACCCAACCTCTCTTACACTTGATTGACCAATCTGGCCGGATCAAATCAGCTACAATTCATAGGTATTCATTTCCACATATCTATACAACAAATGCACATACAATAATTTGAAACTGTCATTGCAAAAGCATAGTACTAAAATTGCTTGGGACAAAAGAATTTATGCAATAACAAAAACCCTCAGCTCTTCCCTGTCTCCTCGAGTGATACGTGTGTCTGAGTCTAGATATGTAACTTCAAATTCGCCGCTTCGTGTGTCGGATGGTGGCCTTAACGAATCTGGTAAACGGGGAAGATCCAGGGGTGGCAGTTGGGACAAGTTTCCTGTAGTCTTCACGGTTGTTTTCTCGAATGTTATCTTTATCTTGCAACTTCCTGTTTATGTAATATCACATAAGCACGTTCACAATGAGTTGGTCTAAGTAATGGGATGTGGGGTTTTAGGACAATTACAATTACTGATGCGGTGTGATGCATGAAGAATTCACCATATATAATATATAGAATGAGTGATTGTTCTAACCTATGAGTTCAAATTTGTGAGCTAAAGTGGCAGTAACTTCAACAGGTGGCAAAGGCCATGGAGCGCCTAATTCCAGGTCAACAATGTTGTCGAAGTCTTTGCTGAAGACATCAATTCTTTGAAATACCTGATCAAGAACAACAATAGCAGGAGATTCAAGTAAATATTTAAAATGAATACTCCAGAAAACAACTACCATTCCTTAGTCATTGCTCGAGCAAGTACACATCGCATCACTCAGTCATACCTGGCCAAGAGTTATAGGAAGAAGTCTCCCGGTGGGTGGCCCAGGACGGCTACCTCCTAAGGTCTTAGATGAAAATGCACTGCTGTAGATCAATTTCCACCTGCCTTGTAGTTTATCAAGGTCACCCGACAGATCTACCAGACTTCCAGCAGACTCAAGCTCCTTTGCTGCAGCCTCAGCCTTCCGCAGATCATCTTCAGTTGCAGCAAGACCTCTATTTAACCCAGAGACAGCACTCTGCAATCATAGCCACAAGTGCATCAAAACCATGACCTATATTCTTCAATGTATTATATGCAGATTGAGATCAACTCTTGATTTTCTGCCCCATGGTATCTGTCTCCCACACCCCCAAAAGCAAAAAGTGGGCTAGCTTTCTGGCCTAAGCTCCCCAGTATGGGCCAGAGGTTTCGGCAACTCGTATGCAGTCTATGCTTATCCAGATTAACTTACTTTTAATCATGAACTTTGTATTTAAGGATACAGGGACCTCAGTTCGTTCAGATCTCAACAAAACCTTCAAAGGGAAAGTGATTTGAAGCTACATAAGCATATATATACTCACCAGAAATCTCATGTAGTCTCTTCCAAAAGTCGAGAGAAGGACTATCCAGGTAACTAGTGTCTTAGTTACTCTAGTCTGTCATACACTTAAACGGGATTTCGTATTTCCTAAATACTCTCCAATACAACGACACCCCATAGGTGATTTTCCAATGTTCATTTAGGATTTCCTAACAATTATGCTGAGGAAAACAGAAATTTTAGTTCACAGAAGGTGATCGATTGAGCAAAGAAGTCAACCAAATGATAAACCTCCTTTCAAGAGAAACCCACTATTGTTTTTTGCTTAAAGCAAGATAGGTTCTTCAGACATTTTTGTTCCCCAATCTTGTTATCGCTCCAATAAAACACAACCCCAATATGCTCACAACCGCACAGCTCCAGCTAGAAGTTAACTAAACTACTTGAGAGTCAACTATCCCCACCATTTAACAGCCTCATAACTCCCTTGTGGCCCCACTCATTGCTTCTTACATGATTGTTGCGGTCAATCCTTCTTGTTGCAGTAATTAAGGTTGGGCAATACCTAACAACTAGTAGTTCTGTCTATGGCCATACCTTCATGAAAATGCAACAAAGTTGCTTTTATGAAAATCTTAACACCAAACATAAACCTATCCTTAAACTGTAGTAGAATACTATTTTCTCCATGATATGCTTGGAACATATATAAGATATCAGAGCAAGATCTTGGAAATAGGTCTAAATAGGCGGTCCAGAAAAGAGCATCTCAGGGAAGAAAATCAATGTCGCTCTACCACTTCTATGCATCTACTTGCACGAAATTTTCTTCATCTAAAATCTTGTGCTAATGGGTCACATCCTATACAAGCGAAAGGAGAAGGAAACACGTCTTCATGAAATAATCAATCAATCTCGCAGACAAACTGACATCGGACAAGAAAAGATTTGATCACAAACAAGTAGTTAATTTTCAACTTCACACCAACATGAACTAATGACAACATAAGGGAATGTCGTTAAAGGGGAAACAATTTTCCGTATTCGACACCTCTTTCTCTTACAGCTAGTGCGCTATTTGAGATAGTTGAAAAGTGTAACACTAGAAAGTTATGAATCAATAATTCCTCAAAAGTCATTGCATAAGGTGTTCTCTTCCAAATACTAAGCTAAATACATCATTACATATTCCAAAATAATTGAATTGAATGTACCACCTTGAGCTACAACTATTAGCAATTCGGAAAAGCCCAACAGCTACCCTTAGAAGCATGTAATATTGGTGGACATTGTACAAAACCATGGCAAACAGACACCAGCAAATTTCGAGCAAATACATTTGCAGGACGAGAATTAAGGAACAAGCTATGGAACCAGAAAATCAAACTTCACCCACGTTTGCGACAGACTAAGTCCAGTTATTAACAACATAAAACCTCAATCCCACAAATGAAACAACCCTCTTCAGACAACCAAGAATCGAGAAGTCCACCACGAACTAATGCAAATCAGCAATAACCCACCTCAGAAATCAATAAGCATGTGGATACAAACCAGAAACAGAACCACAAAAGCAACTTGAAATTAGAAAAAAGAGAGAATCAAAAGCAAAAAGAAAACAGAAGCAAGAGTTCAAAATTCATACCAACAACTTGAACTTAAGCGACCCAATTAGCTCATCTTTCGACGCTTTACTCTCAGGTGGCTCAATAAATGTGACTTCACCAGCAGATGATCGGCAGATAAGACCTTTCTTGAAACTACAGTTTCTTCGGCGGTGAAAAGCCAAAGAGGGGTAAAAATTCTGAAATCTTGAAAAGCCAGTTGTGGCAGAAGCAGAGGTTGAAGGAAGATTTGATGATGAAGATAGGGAAACTGATTGATGGTGAGGGAGTGGTAGAGTTGCTAGCTGAAGTACAGAAGCCATGGCTGATGGCTATGAGTTCAAGAAAATTGATTAAGTGAATGAATTTTCTTTTAGTTGTGATTGGGTGGTGGGATATTGTTGCGGAATGCACCGGAAGCTTAGTTCATGGACCCGATTTTAAGTGATGAATGGGAATTGTGCAACGTCGGTTCCAAAGAATCATGTGGCAGTGGGACAACAAAATTTCTGTGACACGTTTTTTCATTATTTGTGTTGTGTTTATATCTAAAATATGTGCAATGGATCTTATTTCTGTCTATAAAAGTCGATTCAATTATTTTTTATGAAATTAGATATTGTCTTATGCAGTTCCCGCGAGTATAAAAAAAAAACTTGATGTGAGATAATAAAATTATTAAGAATATAAATTATAAAAATATGGAGAAAGAGAAATGTGGGGTAATGGATAGTTATGAGGAAAAAAATAATTAAAAAATATTAAAAAAATATTAAAATTACTCATCTGACCAAATATATTTTTATAGAGAATTAATAAAATGAAGGGTAAATTAAGGTATTCTAAAGTTGGTACGCTCAAATAGTTTTTTTTTTTTTATTTTTTATGAAAAATGAATGTGCGTTATTTTTGCAATTTGGTAGTACTAATGGCAACATGACTCGGGTTTATGACGGGTCTGGTCGGATTCGATGGCAACTAATTTTTACCCGCTTCAGCCCGTAAAGATTTGGAAATTTTAAGTTTAAGTATTTTATTTTAAACCCTTTTAGTACTAATAACTTAATATGTTATTTAATTTAAATTTAATTATTTTATTAGATTTAATATAATGTATTTTTTGAAATAAGATATCATTTATTAAATTTTCAATCACTTTAAATTATATTATATTTTATGTTTTTTAATATAATTTTCATTATTTACATAATTTTACACAAATAATATGTATATCATTCTAAACTAATTATTTTTTATTTTTCAATAAGTAATACAGTAATATTAGAAATTTTAACATAGCTGTATACAAATATATTCTACATTTATTTTTTTATCAAGTAATATCATTTACGATCTCAAATAATTTATAATATTGAAGACAATTCAACTCAATATTTATTTTTAATAAATAATATCAATTTAGAATTAAATAATACTTAAAATAAATTATCTAAAATGAATTGTATTAAGTATACGTATCTAAAGCTCATTAAGTAATATTATGTTTTCACTGATATAATACAAGAAAATTTAATATTTTAATTATTTTAATAATAATACTATATTTAAATATATAACATAGTTTATCTAATAAATTGTGATCGCTTCTTTCCTCAACTTTTTTTATTTATTATTTACTATAAGAAATTTTATAATAATAGATATAAAAAATATTTATTTTTAATAACCATAATAAAAATGTATAAATCCAAAATAATTCTTTTTAGCTAAACCGCCCCAAATGGGCGGATCCTGATTCCCCCAATTTTTTTTTTCCAATTGCCATCTCTAATTGATACAAAATGATTAAATCTATAGATTGTGCGGTAAATTGAAATTGCAATTATTATTAAAAATACATTATGCACTCTAAAATTATGCATGTAACTATTTTTATAAATTGAAATGTTAAGCAAAATTTTAGTATTGGAAAATATCCTTTTCTTACCATCTATATTTTTCATTTTTACATTAAATAGATAGATATTATGTTATTTATTTTTAATACATATTATTATTTATAATTATATAATATATATTACAATTTATTCAATATATTGAAAAGTATTTTTATGAAGTAAAATATTAGTTAAAGAATATATAAATATTTGAATACATGAAGAACATAATTTTATAAAATATAATATACTTTATACATTTTTATCAATTACTACACACATAAATTAATATACAATCATTATTTCAAAAATTATAGAAATTATAGTATATTTATATTATAGATTTACATATTTTATAGTATGGTGTATATATATATATATATAATATATTCAAACTGTATTATATTATTAAAAGGGGGAGAGCTCGACAGAGCGATAAATTATGTAACTTTTTGAACAATTATGTAAAAAATATAAGGATTTTAAAATTTATAGAGTTTATACAAATCTATACTCATATATATACTTCATAATTTTTTTGGTATCATTTATTCTAAATAGATTTTTAATAATATTTCAAATTATGTTTCAAATGAATGATTGTAATAAATATATTTTAAAGGTGTAATAATAAGGGCTTTTTCGTTATGAGAAATTGATTCATATTATGAAGGAAATATTTGTTATATATTTTAGAATTTAGGAGAATAAATATATATTTTAGGATATTTACACTCCCTCTTCTGAAATTTGATATAATTACTCGCAAATCTCATGTGGGTTTGAGAAATTACTCACATCTGAAGTTTGCTTTCATTTAACAAATTAGTTCATTCGTTAGTCAAAATTTACTTATTTGCTAACATTAATAAAAAATTTAAAAAATATATATTTATCTCCGATTGACTTATTATTAACTTATTGCAGGTCAAATAAATATTTTTATAACCACCTTACCCTCATATGTCTTTACGCATTAATGCATATGAGGTGGTATTATCTTCACTGTTATAAGGATAATTTAGTCCAAAAAATTATTTGATCTACAATAAGTCAGTAATAAGTCAATCGAGAGTGTTTGTGTGTATATATATATATATATATATATATCAATTTTTATTCAATTTTTTTATTAATATTAGTAAATTTAGTGAATTTTAATTAATGGGATAAACGGAAAGTAATCTCAAGAGTGCTTGGTGCAATTTTTCAAATCACAGAGAATCTACATATAATTAAATCAAATATCAGAAGAGGGAAGTGTAATTATCCCTGTAATTTATGCACAATTTAAAAATACAAAATGTATTTAACCCTTACGATTTATTCAAAGACGATTACACAATCACTTATGCACCCTGAACTCAAACACAAAGTCATTAACAATACAGTCATATTTGCTAAAAAATAAAAATAAAAAATCAATTCAATCATATAGTCAAATGGCGTCCCCTATTCTGGTAAATGGTTTTACTTTGTGCTTTTGTAGATTTTGTTCTCAACGAAATATGTACATATTAAAAAAAAAAAGATATTAGTAAAAGATATATGATTTACTTGAAATTGTCATTATAAAAAGTGATATAATTGTCAGAAAATTCTTTAAGGAATTTTATTTATTTAATTACGGATAGGGTGGACTCGAGGCCCGTCCTCCAACTCCAAAAAGGACCCGAATCCTGTCCTACTCTGGCCTCTATTTTTTCAATTGAACTCACCCCATTAGGAACGAGTTCAAGATAACAAGAGAATGATTGTGGTAACAACTGTTTTGATTATGGCGATTCTATATCACATAATTACCGGGTTAAATGCAATTTACCCCATTGTGTTAAGGGAAATGAACAATTTAACCCATGTGAAAAATAAAGCAGTAATTTATCCTCTGCGTTATAAAAAATAAAGCAAAATGCCCCCTGACGTGTTTTTGGAATTACATGCGCCTTTTTTGATTTATTTTAATTTTTTAAATTAAAAAAAAATGATATTATACCCTAATTTAAAGATTGTTGGATCTTGATTTCAATTTAAGGTCTAAATTTAACTAATAGATCAATGAACTAGATTTCATCTCATTCAAATCAACGGTTTAGATTTAATGAAATAATAATTAAAAAAATATATAATTAAATTTGTATATATATATAAATATCTAGAAATACATATATACACTTATATACTTATATAATAATGTTTATATATATAAATATATAAAACACACAATATATATATATATATATATATAGAGAGAGAGAGAGAGAGAGAGAGAGAGAGAGAGAGAGAAGGGAAGGGAAGATGGCGCCAGCAGGGAGTAGGGGAGTGATGGCGGCGGGTTGGGGAGGAAGGGGAAGGGACTGCGGGGCTGGGGATGAGGGCGATTTTGGGTGTAGGGATGGGTAGGGGACGGATCTGGGTGTGCACCGCAAGATGGGCTGACTGGTTGAGGGTGGGTGGGCAGTGCGCGGGGCCCTGAGGGGTGGGTGGCCGACGCAAGAGGGGCTGGGTAGCGGCAGTCAAAGATGGGTTATGTATATATATTATTTATAAAAATAATATACGTATTAATATATATATATATATATATGTATATATTTTATTAAATAAAAATCATCACTCATTTTTAAAGGGACACATAGTGCACTCATGAGTATAAAGAACTGTTTTGCTCTATTTTTTACAATATAAAAGAGTAAATTATTATTATTATTTTTTTTTCATAGAGGGTATTTACACATTTTACTTAACACATAATTAAATTGCATTTCCCCTACAATTATCTATCAACTTTTTCTAGTATTGTGGTTTGGTATATGCCTTTATTTATATTAGAAAAACTTTATATATATTGGGGATCGTCGGCTAGTATACCACACCATCTATTGTTGTGTGAGATTGAACAACGTTTTTTGTCCCTAATACACGACGCTACATACGATTTTGCTTGTTTGTCCAACCGATTTTGGTAGCTGTGGCGTTCCTACTGCAGATTGACTTCACCTGCCAAAAATTTCAAAATCTAAAACAAATTCATTTTCCCGCCCGACCAGAAACCTCAAAATCATCGAGAGTAAGAAAACATCATCAAATCCTTCATCCCATATCTTCACCTTTGGTAAATAGCACATACACCACATAGATACTGTCTTCATCTATTCTCTCCACACAGAATGTCCACGTCATCGGCCCGCCGGACGAATGAGCGCGGCGGTGGAGGAGCAGGAAGAGTCGCCGCCTCCACAGGAAAAGTCACCCCAGTTTCCGGGAAGTCTATGTCCTCGGGGAAGGAGAACCCCAGGCCTGTATCCCGGGTTCGGGCAGCAACACAGAAGCCTAGTGTCCGTCCTATGGCCCGGGTCGACAAGTCCGCAGCGGTGGCGGCGGAGGAGCCACGTGTAAGGAAGTCTACTTCTTCGGTGCCCAGAGGTAGGAGCTCTAGCCCCTCTGAATTTACTAGGGTTTTTATCGGACTTGAAGAGAAATTCTAGGGTTTCCGTCGGCCCACCACAGAGGAAAATTAGTAGTTCTAGTTCGAGTGAAAGAACGGGTGGAAAATGTACCCTTGAGAAAAGGGTTTCGAAAGATTTGGACAAAAATGGCGGAGTTTTAAATGAGTTGGAGGGAGTCCCTCAAGAAAATGAGAAAATTGGGATCACGGTTGTGAATAATGGTGTTAATGAGAAGAAAGAAGGGAGTTTGAGTTCAGTTACGGTAAAACGCTCTGATCTAGAGAAAAAAGTTTCAAAATATTTGTCAAAAAACGGCAAGACTTTGGATGAGATGGAGGGGAGCAATCAACAAAGTTTAAGCATGAATATCAGGGTTGGAAGTTGTAGTAATGAGAAAAAGGCGGGGCTTTGAGCTCAATTTCCACGAAAAGATCTGATCACGAGAATCTTAATGTGAAGTCGAATTCAGAGTGTGGTGCTGAAGTTAAATCTTTAGAGGAAACAAGGTTGAGATCTTCAAAAGAGAATGGGCCAAACAAGTATCCTAGTAAGCTACATGAAAAGCTTGCATTTTTAGAAGGAAAAGTGAAGAGGATAGCGACGGATATAAAGAGGACTAAAAGAGATGTTGGATATGAATAATCCAGATGCTTCAAAGATGATATTGTCTGATATTCAGGAAAAGATTTCAGGGATTGAGAAGGCAATGGGTCATGTTGTAGGACATGGTGGAGATGCCAAGGTGGTTTCACTAGGACATACTGAAACTGATGATAAAGAGGAAGAAAATGATATGGTGGATGCTAAAAGTTTGGCTAAAGGGTTGAATGTTGAGGAATTAGAAGCCCGGTTGTTTCCGCATCATAAGTTGATTAGGGATAGGACATTATCCAAGGCAACATTTGGAGAATCCAACAACACATTGGATGTGAGGAGGACAAAGTAATTTCTTTTGATGTTAATGTTATCGATTCGGGATTCCTGGCTTCTTTGAGCAAGAAGGAAACAGAAGTTGGTTTAGAGGACAGCAAAGTTCAAGAAGGGGATGATGCAGTGGTTTCTGTGGCAGAAAGTTCTCTGAATGTGTTGAATGGCAAAGGAAATATTGATGCTTTGCTGATGGCTGATGAAAATCTCAATGATTTTGATGATCAAGAAAGAGTGCCTACCATGATTTGATGAGGAGTTTGAAGACAGCTGTACATATCAGTTGAATGATATTGGTGGCAAGTCCTCGACTGGTGGATGGTTTGTGTCAGAAGGAGAGTCAGTTCTTCTTGCTCATGATGATGGCTCTTGTTCTTTCTATGATATTATCAACTGTGAGGTATTTGCTATCATTTTGGTCAAGTTGGTTCTTCTTTGTATCTATACCTGTCTCCGTGTGTGTAATGCATTATTTGCATTTTGTTGCATACATTCTTTATCTATAGCGTCAAAGGCAAAAAACCTTTGGATTTGTTCATATGCATTTGTTCATGTAAGCTGTAGGCTTTGCTTGGTCTAACAAGAGGAAAAAGGAAGTACGTGGAATGTTGCTTGACTTACTTTACATAGATAACAAGTAATGCTTTTTGTTCGAACTTTTTTGATTCTAACCAAAAAAGGAAAGTGCATTTCAAATATCTGCTCTTGTTTGGCACAATGAAAATGAAGTGGGGGGAAAAATAATTTTTGTAACTGTATCAAAATATTAAAAAAAATAAAATTGTCAAGCCAAGATGAGGATGAATTTATCTTTTGAGCTTTATTATTTTCACTTTTTCAGCCAATTTTGCGTAGAAATGAAATTGGAGGGATTTCATCTACATTATATTCTTTTTCTTCCACTTATTCTCTCAAGCCAAACACAAATTTTTCCTTACACCTCCCACTACACACTTTCTTTTTTACCTTCACTTTTTACCTCAACCAAAGTACGAATGAACTCTTAGTGTAGTTGATTCGTTAATCGACAAAAGATCAACTCAACAAACTATTCCTTAACTATGCTGTTGTCATTTCAGGAGAAGGCTGAATACAAGCCTCCTGCTGGATTCTCACCAAACATGTGGAGAGATGTTGGGTAATTCGTGCCCCTAGTGCAGATGGATGTTCAGGGAAATATGTTGTGGCAGCATCTGCTGGGAATTCTGTGGATTCAGGGTTCTGCGCATGGGATTTTTACACAAAAGATATTCGTGCTTTCCATTTTGAGAATGAAACTGCGCATGTTAGAACAGCCCTTGCTCCTTTATCAAACAACACTATGTATAGAAGAAATTCTCTGTCACCATTTATGGCTACTGAAAACCGGCAATGGTGGTATAAACCATGTGGACCGCTTATTATATCAACAACTAGTTGTCAAAGGATGGTGCAAATATATGATATTCGTGATGGTGATCAAGTAATGAAATGGGAGATGCAGAAGCCTGTGATGGCCATGGATTATGCTAGCCCTTTGCATTGGAGAAACAGGGGAAAAGTGGTAATAGCTGAGTCAGATGCTATTTCTCTATGGGATGTTGGCTCGCTCAATTCTCATGCATTGCTGTCAGTTTCTTCATCTGGTCGACAAATTTCTGCTCTTCATGTGAACAACACTGATGCTGAACTAGGGGGAGGAGTTAGGCAGAGGTAATATATATTCAATCTGGTGCCATTCCTTTTGTGCTCTTTTAAGAAATCTGATTTTATTTCTATGGGAGCTGAATGTGATTTTCATTTCTGTTACAATATTGTGTCTTATTCACGAGAAAGTGATTATTTAGTTTTCTTTCATTGAGATTTTTCATTATTCTCTAGCATGCACGAGATGCATGACAGCCAATCATTTCTTGACGCAGATGTCTATTCTCATTTATTTGGCTGACCACCAGAATTATGGAATCATGTTCGGGTTAACCTTGTATGTTTACATTGTACTTGCTCCTAATCCACACATCTATATCTGCAGAATTAGTTCATCAGAAGCAGAAGGAAATGATGGTGTGTTCTGCACTCCGATTCTATTAACGTACTAGATTTCAGGCAACCATCTGGTATAGGTCTCAAGATACCCAAAGTTGGAGTAAATGTCCACTCAGCCTTCTCTCGTGGGGACTCCATCTACATTGGATGCACCAGTTTAAGCTCAACAACAAAAAAGCAGTCCTCTGCCCAAATCCAACACTTCTCATTGCGCAAACAAAGGCTTGTAAGCACATATTCCCTACCAGAATCAAATGCTCATCACCACTTCACTGCACTGACACAAGTTTGGGGAAATTCAAATCTTGTCATGGGAGTTTTGGGCTTGGTCTATTCGTTTTCGACTCATGGAAAGACGACGTTCCACCTTCTTTCAACGGATATTGGCACCACACAAGACGTAAAAGAAATAATCGGACCAGACAATATGTATTCTCCTTCTTTTGATTACATGGCCTCAAGAATTCTGCTCATATCCAGAGATCGGCCCGCTTGCTGGAGGTACTTATTGTAGATATCTAGTGGTGAAGGCACTGAACTACTTTTAGCCATATGGTTTCTGCAATAACTTATTGCCTGTCCTGTTCCATGTTTGTGACTACAGCTGTTACATTCGTTTTCGTAACCTATCATATGAGGTATCTGCTAGATGCAACTATGTTTGTGGTTATTGTATCATATATTTTTGCGCGATTTTGAAACAAGTGTTATCCACCATGGTTTGAGGTGGAAGCATTCTGTGTGTTGTGTGTGTGAGGCTGGTTCAAGAAGGTGACCCCTCTCATGTTCCTGAATTGTGGTGAAGTGGTCTGTTTTCCGGCATAAATAGGCTATAGGCTATTATATTTTGGGATAATTATATCTACATGTTTTTTACCTATGATCTATTTATATAAACCATCATTGTTTTTTGATAAATTACAACATGTACTAGAAATGTCAAATTTCATTTACACAAACCATCAATATTTTTTGAAAAAATTATGTATATACTCATTAGAAATGTTAACATAATGGACAAATTGTTCTTGCTTTTTAGTTGGCAGTGGTCACTTTCATAATTATGTAAAGAAAGGGACCAAAGGAATAATTACACTCCATTTTCCTGAGGTTTGATGTAATTATATGTAAACTCTTGTGGTTTGAAAAATTATATCTAACACTTCAAAGGTTTATTTCTATCTAATAAATTTTTTCATTAATCAAAATTTATTGAATTTGTTGATATTAACGAAATTTCAAGAATAATTTGCATAAATAAATTATGAATTAGGGGTGTAAAATAATTATCTTATTGAACAAATGGTTTGGAGCAATGTGACTTTTAACATTTGGATTTGTTTTTTTGAAAAATATAACAAAGCTAAATTAATATCACTCATGATATGTAAGCGTACCAGAATAAGAGGGTAGTTGGAAAAACTTTATTTTTTATAAAAGTAATATTTGTGAAAAAGAATTTGAAAATTATAGCAGAGTTAAAAGTCGGTGGTGTCCCCATATGATATTAAGGTACTATTTTAACTTAATACTTGCACTTGTCATTTTGACAATAATAGTTTTTTCTTAAAAAATAATAAATTTATTTCAATTAATATGTCACATATTTAATCTTTCACAAATATTTGTCATTTATTTTATAAAAATATTGAATACTAATAAAAAAAGCTGAATATTTAATTCAATAATGTTCATGATGTAATATAATTATTCATAATGCACTACAAATAAACTTGCATGATTGTCAAAAAAAAATATTTATTAATTAATCATATCAATTTAAATTATATTTTTTATGATATAGGAATGATATCGGATAATATAGAAATAAAATATAAAAATTCTAAAATATTAAATACGTGAGATTCTAAATTCTGTTAGTGATAAATTATTCAAATTATTTAAAATTCTAACATCAACTTTAATGAGTAATTTTAAAAATGAATTAAAAAGTGTAAAATCGAATTAAACTTATTATAATAAAGAAAAATAGTTCAAAATGAAGTTCGATTTATTCGAAAAAAATCAAAGTAGATAAAAACACCTCACTTTGAATCAAAAATATTTTTTTGCAGCAATTCTAAAAGTAAAAGCTGACATTAAAAGTATTTTTCTCAAGTTGAAAATCACTTTTTTTTTTTCGAAGGTCTCGCAGCCACTCTAAATTTAAACTGCTCCATGTTATAGGATAATTAATTATATTATCAAGATACTTCAATGACATCTGCATCCTTTGTTTTTCCCCAATAATTGAAAAGCTTAATCTAAACTGATTAAATCCTCCATATTCCTCTAAATTATTGTTATTATTTATTGCTATTTTAAATAGCTACCCTATAATTAACTTAGACTTTTGTACTAAAATAGGTTCATATCACGTCAAATTTAATTCTGCCTAATAAGTTGCTATATATTTAAATTAGTTGTCCCACAACTGATTTGATTACATAATCTACACTAAATGTTTATTAGGATGTGATGTATTTGGAGTTGGTCACTTAGTCAAGTAAATTGATCATTTAAGGCGGTACATAATTCATATCGAATCCAACATATTATTATTCAATTTTTTTATGAATTGTTATTGAATTTGAAAAAATTGTCAAACGAGTTTTAATTGGATTAAGTATAAATCGAATTTGAATAATTTGATAGTTTTAAATATATTTTGTTATTTTTTACACTAATCGAATCGAGTTCGAGTTCTAGCTGAGCTCGAAAGCTTATCGATCGAATAAAAGATTTGCTCAAATTTGATTTGTTAAATTTAATAAATTGAACTCAAGAGCTTTTATCGATTGATTTTAGTCGAATATCGAATAGTTTAATTTATTTTTCAACTCCATAACCACTCTACTTTGAAAATCGGACTTATTTACTATACATATGATGTTTCGATTTATATTCAACATATTCGTTGGACCATATATTTTTTTAATAAAACAATTCATATCGATATGATTGGTAAATATTTGGGTAAACTATATTGACATTTTTGAAATTATGTCTAATTATATAGACATTTCTTCTTCTTCTTCTTCTTCTTTTATAAAATTACAAGTACACCATTAAGACTATAGGCGTAATTACAAGTATATTCCCTTTTTAGTGGGAAGCCTTGAGATACATTATACTAACCCCCCTCAAGTATGTACATTTAATTTTACAAAGAAAAGAAAATTTTATGAAATCAGACCTAAATATTTTTCAACAAAATATCTCGACAGTTAAATTGTCATTAGATATGCAACCATCGCCTTCATCAACCAACAATAAGAATTCCATAGTCATATATTTTTTTTGAAATTAACTGAGATACATACTCATATAAAATGAGACAAATATCCACATATTTAATAAAACTCAAATCCATAACGCTGAACATCTTCATAAGAATCAATCTTTATAATCTTAAGCACTAGATCAAAACATGGCTAAACATCATTTTTGGTCCCCTAACTATGCCACTTATTCACTTTTGGTCCTTCATGTTTCTCCTCATCAGACTTAGTCCCTCAAGTTTATATATTTCATCATTTTTAGTCCCTTCCGTTAAGTTTCCGTTAAAACTAACAGAGTTTTTTTTTAAAAAAAGAGGATTGTTTTTTGCTGTACAAGGGTTTCAAACCGAGCAATTGCGGAAAAACTTTACCGCGTTTACCACGAAACCAAGTCCACCACTTGATTATTTTCTTAAAGAAATAATATTTAACACTTATAACTTATAAATCTGTTTAGCTACTAAAAAGACTTCAACACAAGACCTTGTGTAAACAATTCAATACATTCACCACTCCACTAAATACACCACTTAATTATTTTGACAAACAAAATGTTATATATACGTAATTGTAAATAAAAAACAGGGCATGTAGAAGAGAAATGTTGTCCCCACCCGAACCAAGACAGAACTTTTACTTGTTCAAATAATAAATTAAGGTGAAGCAGGGTCAGAAACGACGAATCTCTTTATGATAAAACATATCCATTTTTCAAGTTCGTTAATACGGGTAGTTCCTACAAAGGATCGGACTAATGAGGTATACAATACTTGAATTCTCGATCATCTCAAAATCATATTGAAAAATCTCAAAATCAACAACATAAATCATTACCATCCTACTAATAAAAATTAAAATTAAAACAACCAGAATAGCACAAGCATCTAACAATGTTATAAATCACAACACATAAAAGTGATATGATGTGTTTTTATCCCTTAAATGCTTGCTTAATTCAAGTGCTTAAGAATGAAATTATTGCATTGATGATTGAATTATGCATCTTTTAGGTGGGTGATCGATATTAACCCCTTTGAAGAAAAAAAGAGCTAAAGAGGCCCCAAATGAAGTTGAAAATATTTCAAGGAAGATGAAACATAACAGATTTCAACATTCAATAGGGCGTGACCACGCCCTATTCAATCTTCAAAGCTGTCCACTGACGAGAGCACAAAACTGACTCCAACATCAGTTAAGGCGTGATCACGCCTTATTCCGTATTCAAAGCTGTATTGTGAAAGAAGCTATTTTGGAAAGATGTTGAAGGGGATTTCTTTCCTTGTTTATGAAGAAATCCGAAAATTGCTGAAGAAAATAAAAGAGAAAGAAGGGAAGACCACAAGGGTTTATCATCGAGAGCTTGGGAGCAAGGAAGGGAGAGAAGTCGGCATCGTCGATTAGTTTTTCTATCTCCCTAGTTTATGTTTTCTTTTGTAATATTTGATTTGGCGACGAACATGTTGTGTGGCTAAATCTTCTTTTCTGATTCAAGGGAGACGTTGAACCCAATTATTATGTTTTGAGATCTTGGTTTTCATCTAATTTCACTAAGTATTTCTTGTCTTGATTTATATTTTATGGAATGATTATTATTGATAGATCTGACAATTCGATTCAATATTAATTGTTCTATTGCTATCCATGAATTCAGTGATCCGTAATTGTCATGAATGAGTGGTACAAGTAGCAAACAGGTTAATTATGTACTTTGCATGATTTATCTGTAGAGACAAGAAAACTAGGTTAAATGATTGCAGCTATCTCAATTATTTGATCTAGGTTCAACTGTTTTCATTAATGCACATGCTATTATCGAATTGATATGGAACGCTATCGTGCCCAGTCATGAGATAATAAGTTTTGACTTAGATGCTCGAGTCAAGTCAATTATAATAGGAAAACAGAAATGTATTATGGCTATCCTAATAGATTTCAGAGTTGAATGCTTAATTGTGAAATTATTCTTATGTGATCGATGATGAACATAATGATTGGGTGACACAATTCCCTTGGATCGGAATTTTTATCTCTTGATTCCTTTCAATAATCTATCTTTGCTTTTTAGTCTAGTTCTATTAATTAGTATAATTCTCAATCCAAACCCCCCCCTATTCGGTTAATCAACTGAGACTAAGAAATTAATTTGTAGTTCTCTAGGGATTCGACCTGGTTCCACTACTGCTACAGTTAGTGAATCAGTAATTAATTTTGACGGCTTCGACAACCGGTCAAATTTTGGCGCCGTTGCCGGGGAACTACTTTAGTTTCTTAGTGTCGTTGTTATCTTTCCTTTGTTACTAATCTCTTTTACTTGTATGCCACGCTCTTCTCGCACAGGTGAATTGCAGTTCAACCCAGAAATCGAGAAAACTGCGCGTCGTCTGAGGAAAGAGACCAAAGAACGAAGGGTTCGGGCAAAACTTGACATAGACTTGACTGTAGGAGAAAGGTCCATCTTTGAGGAGATTGAGCCCGAGATGGCAACCAATAACCGGAGCATTAAAGAATTGAATGCACCAAATTCCGATCAACAACCTTTGTGCATTACATATTCTGATACTAACGATGGTTTTGAATTAAAATCTGGACTAATTCATTTACTCCCTCTTTTTCATGGCCTCGCAGGGGAGGATCCGCACAAGCATCTGAAAGAATTCCATGTAGTATGTGCAGGAATGAGACCTCATGGAATAACCGATGAGCAGTTGAATCTGAGAGCCTTCCCTTCTCGTTGAAGGACAAGGCGAAAGATTGGCTCTATTATCTTCCTTCGGGTTCTATTGAGACATGGGCAGACATGAAGCAACAATTTTTGCAGAGATTTTTCCCAGCTTCTAGAGCACCCATCTTCGAAAGGAAATTTATGGAATCAGACAATTGAACGGGGAGTCATTATACGAGTATTGGGAGAGATTTAAGGAACTCGTTGCTAGCTACCCACATCATCAGTTCACGGAATCACTTTTGATCCAATATTTTTATGAGGGACTCTCGGGGATGGATAGGCGTATGGTAGATGCAGCCAGTGGAGGAGCCTTAATTGATAAAACTCCAGATGAAGCTCAACATTTGATCTCCACCATGGCTGAAAATTATAGGCAGTATGGGTATCACACAGACAAAGGTGCTCCGAAGGTGAACGAGGTAAGCACTAATGATTTGGCAGAAAAGCTTTCAGAATTAACTGTTTTTGTGCATCAATTGGCTGCAGGGCAAAGGCAAGAAACGATAGTTTGTGGGATATGCTCAAACATTGGACATCCAACGGATGCATGCCCCTCACTACAAGAAGGAGTAATGCCGAACGTGAACGCCGTAGGTGGATTTTTCGGGCAACCTCAACGGAGATATGATCCCAACTCTAATTTCTACAATCCGGGATGGAGAGACCACCCAAACTTCAGTTATAGAAATCAAGGCGAGCAATCGAAACCACACCAGCAGCCAATCAATCGAGTTGTCCCAGCACCTGGACAAACCCTATCTAAGCCACCAAATTCAGGTATGAGTCTAGAAGATATTGTTAAATCCCTTGCTCTTACAACTCAACAAATTCAACAGGACACCACGGCGGGTTTTCAACACTTGGGCAACCAAATCTCTCAACTCGCCACATCTGTTAGCAAGTTGGAGGCTCAAGCATCTGGAAAGCTACCCTCTCAAACAGAAACAAATCCGAGGGAGAATGTGAGTGCAATAACACTTCGGAGTGGAAAAGAGCTTCAACCAACTAGGCCAACACCACGGAAAGCTGGGATTGAGAAAAATGCTCTTGACGACACTGACGCAACACATGATGAGGTAGAGTCTAATCTTATTCCACCTCCTTTATCTAACACTTGTGCTCTTCCATTTCCCTATAGGATGTCCAAATCTAAAGAGGAAGAGCATGAGAAGGAGATTCTAGACACCTTCAAGAAGGTGGAAATCAACATTCCGTTGTTGGATGCAATAAAGCAAATTCCAAAATATGCCAAATTTCTGAAGGAGTTATGCACCAACAAGAGGAAGTTGAAAGACAAAGAAAGGATCATCTTTGGTAAGAACGTATCAGCTGTTATCAATCGTAAATTGCCTGAAAAATGCAAGGACCCAGGTATGTTCACACTCCCATGCATAATTGGCAATAAACGAATTGAACGTGCTATGCTTGATTTAGGTGCATCCATTAATGTCATGCCGTATTCTGTTTATCAAGCATTGAACCTGAGTACCTTACAAGATACGAATGTAATAATTCAGTTAGCTGATCGTTCTTATGTGCGTCCCATGGGTCTAGTTGAAGATGTATTAGTAAAAGTGAATGATTTGTTGTTTCCTGTGGACTTTTACATTCTAAAGATGGGAGTAGAAGGTGTAAACAATCCTGCATCAATTTTGTTAGGAAGACCATTCATGAAAACTGCAAAAACTAAGATTGATGTAGATGAGGGTACTTTATCTGTTGAATTTGGTGGGGAAATTGTGAAGTTTAACATCTCTGAAGCTATGAAATATCCTAATGAACTGCAAGCTCTCTACCAAATTGATGTGATTGACTCAGTTGTGCATGATGTTGTGGAAGAAGAACTTGTTGGGACTGAATTGGATCTAATTATGGAGTTAGATGAAAATGACGTAGAGGATGATTTTGTGGAAACACTAAGTGAAGCATTGAGACCACCGTCACTTGACGAGTCGACTACTCCACTACACATACTAAATTGCTACCATCTGTTTTGCAGGCACCCAAGTTAGAACTCAAGCCTCTACCGGAGCATTTGAAGTACATCTATTTGGGAAACGAAGAAACATTACCGGCCATCATATCAAGTAAGTTGTCAAAGGAGCATGAAGAGAAGTTGGTCACACTCCTAAGGGAACATCGCACCGCGATAGGATGGACTTTAGCTGACATCAAGGGAATAAGCCCGGCAATGTGTATGCATCGTATCTACTTGGAGGACAACACAAAGCCATCCCGTGAACCAGAGAAGGCTCAACCCGACGCTAAAAGAAGTGGTAATGAAAGAAATTCTCAAACTCTTGGATGCAGGTATAATCTTTCCTATCTCTGATAGTGCATGGGTTAGCCCGGTGCATGTAGTGCCCAAGAAAACGGGTATGACAGTTGTGAAAAATCAAAACGGTGAGTTGGTACCAATGAGAGTGCAAAATGGTTGGCGCATGTGTATTGATTTTAGGCGACTAAATCTAGCAACACGCAAGGATCATTCCCATTACCTTTCATTGACCAAATGTTAGAGCGACTTGCGGGAAAAGCTTACTTTTGTTTTCTTGATGGATTTTCAGGTTACTATCAAATTGCCATTGCTCAAGACCAAGAAAAGACAACTTTTACATGCCCATTCGGCACTTTCGCATTCAGGCGCATGCCTTTTGGGTTATGTAACGCCCCAGGTACGTTTCAACGGTGCATGATGAGTATCTTTTCCGAGTACATTGAAAAATGCATCGAGGTGTTTATGGATGATTTTACTGTGTATGGGGTTCATTTGATGAATGTTTGAGTCATCTTGCAAAAGTTCTTAGGAGATGCATTGAAACAAACTTGGTACTAAACTTTGAAAAATGTCATTTTATGGTAGACCAAGGCATTGTTTTAGGGCATGTAATTTCATCACGAGGCATTGAGGTAGATAAAGCAAAAGTTGATTTGATTGTGAACTTACCTTACCCTACAAGTGTTAGGGAAATACGCTCGTTCCTAGGACATGCAGGTTTTTATCGTAGATTCATCAAGGACTTTGCAAAAATTGCTCAACCGCTGTCTCAACTCTTACAAAAGGATGCAAATTTTGTGTTTGGTGGAGATTGTCAAGAAGCATTTGATGAGTTGAAACGAGCCCTGACTAGTGCACCCATTATCCAACCGCCAGATTGGAGTACTCCGTTTGAAATCATGTGTGATGCCAGCAATTATGCAGTAGGAGCTGTTCTTGGACAGAAGATCGAGAAAACACATCACGTGATCTATTATGCCTCAAAAACTTTGGATGCAGCACAGTGCAATTACTCGACTACTGAAAAGGAGCTTTTAGCCATTGTTTTTGCATTGGATAAATTTAGATCATACTTGCTTGGTTCTAAAATTGTGGTGTTTTCTGATCATGCAGCACTTAAACACTTGCTGTCCAAGAAGGAATCCAAACCTCGATTGATTAGATGGATCTTACTTCTCCAAGAGTTTGACCTCACAATCAAGGACCGCAAGGGGTCGGAGAACTTGGTAGCTGACCACCTGAGCCGATTGATAAGAGAGGAAGATGACACACCCATCTGCGACAGTTTTCCTGGTGAGCGTCTGTTTAAGATGCAAGGTATGGTTCCTTGGTACTCTGTCATTGTTAACTATTTGGTAGCTTATACCTTACCCACTGATCTTAGTAGAGCTCAAAAAGACAAAGTTAAAAGTGAGGCGAAATACTATGTGTGGGATGACCCTTATTTGTGGCGTTTCTGTTCAGATCAAGTTGTGAGGCGTTGTGTGCCCAATGATGAGTATAACTCGGTTCTAACTTTCTGCCATACTTTTGCATGTGGGGGTCATTTTGGTCCCAAGCGCACACTAGGAAGGTTTTAGATTTGGGATGTATTGGAACACCTTTGTTTAAGGATGCTTATGAATTTTGTAAAAAATGTAATAAGTGCCAACGAACAGGAACCTTATCTCATAGAAACGAGATGCCACAAACCCCCATTTTGATAGTTGAAATATTTGATGTATGGGGCGTAGATTTTATGGGTCCATTTCCGTCATCTTGTGGATTTTCATATATACTCTTAGCTGTGGATTATGTTTCAAAGTGGGTGGAAGCAAAAGCCACCCGAACTGACGATTCTGCTGCTGTTATAGGTTTTGTGAAATCCCATATTTTCAATAGGTTTGGAGTCCCACGAGCAATCATCAGTGATCAAGGGAGTCATTTCTGCAATCGCGCAGTGGGAACCCTTTTCAAGAAGTATGGCGTCCACCACCGTGTGGCAACAGCGTATCATCCACAGACCAATGGCCAAGCTGAAGTGTCAAATCGTGAAGTGAAGTCCATTTTAGAGAAAACGGTAAGTCCCGGATGAAAGGATTGGAGTTTACGATTGGAGGATGCCTTGTGGGCGTATCGAACTGCCTATAAAACTCCAATAGGGATGTCCCCCTATCGTTTGGTTTTTGGAAAGGCATGTCACTTACCCGTGGAAATTGAACACAAGGCATATTGGGCAGTAAAAATGTAATTTCGACATGGGAAAAGCCGGAATGGAGCGGAAACTACAACTGCAAGAGTTAGAGGAGTTGCGCTTGGATGCATATGAGAACTCGAGAATTTATAAGGAAAAGACAAAGGCATTTCATGACAGTTTCATCTTGAGAAAACAGTTTGACATAGGACAAAAGGTCCTCCTATACAACTCTCGTCTGAAACTCATGCCAGGTAAATTGCGTTCTCGTTGGATTGGTCCGTTTGAGGTGTCTAATGTTTTTCCATATGGTGCAGTAGAAATTAAAAGCTTAGACACGGGGAAGACATTCAAAGTCAACAGCCATCGATTGAAGCCATTTCTTATGGGTGATAACATTGAAAGTTTTGTTGATATAGCTTTGGCACAACCTCCACAGTCTAACAAATGATGATGAGATCTTCCGTCGAGCATAACGACGTTAAATAATTGCGCTTGTTGGGAGGCAACCCAATTCGTCTATCTGCTTTCTTCCATTTTTATTGTGTTTTTCTTTTGCATTTTTAGGATCTAAATTCCTTCCCTACGCAGGTTTGACCTCAACATAGGACGTGCTCACGTCCTATTAAAAGACAAAGCAGCACACCCCAAGTCTATGTGCAACAGAGCCCACGATGAGATAAGGCGTGATCACGCCCTAACTCAAATCCGAATCTGTCGGATTTCATATCCTCTACAGACTTGCTTCACTGACTTGTAGCTTTGTTAAGGCGTGATCACGCCTAAACGAGGATTCAACTCTGTCAATAGGAAAATTTTATTTTTTTTTTTCTTTTAGATATTTTTTTCTTCTTTTCCTTACTATATTATTATTATTATTATTATTATTTCTATTATTATTATCAGGATTAGTATTATTACAAAAAAAAAAAAAAAAAAAAAAGAGAGAAATAAAAAGAAGACACTTAAGAACTTCTCACCCTTTCCCCCAAATCACAAATCCCTAACCCTAATCTCTTTTCTCCTTTCTCCTTTGCAGCAGCACAGCCCACCGCAGCCGTCCGCCGCAGCTGTCCACCACACCACCGCCGGCGTGTTTCCCTCCCCACCATGGTGCGGCCCCGAGATGACACCGGCATCCGTTTGAACAACTTGGAGCGTTCTGTCGCATGGTTACATCGCAAACTTGATGCAGTGCTGACTAAGTTGGGGGGGGTCTATACCCCCACCACCCGGAGCTTAATGACTTGCCCTCACCACACGATTCAGGGATGTTCTCTACTCCTCTCTTACTTCTTATCTCCTTGTTACGTGTGGTTTTCTCTGCATACATTGAGGGCAATGTATGTACTTGGTGTGGGGGAGTGTAGTGTGAAATGATGACTGATTTTGAGTTTTTTTTTGTGTTGTGATTTGAGAAGTTTTGTGCTGATAATGATTAAATGGTTAGAGACATGATTTGTGCTTAATTTTCTTATAATTGATAGAGTATCAATCATGTTTATGTGAAAAAAAGAATTTTCTGTGAAGAAACGATTGGTTTTGAACTGAAATTTTGAAACACACAAACTTGTGCTTGAATTCATTTATGTTTTGAGATGAAATGTGGGAATTACTCTGTGGCATAAACTATTCTCCCTAAATGTTGTCATGAATTCTCTCTGAAACTGATATGAATTTGTGGTTTAAGTTGAGATTAGTAGAAAGAGATGACACTAGTAGCATATAAAAATTGTGTGAAATGTGTTCCATTGACTGCATTAAACGAAAAATGTGCAAGAATCAACACTAAAGCCTTTGTGTGAGCTTTTGAGCCAAAGCACTTGCATTTAATAGTGCTCATACAATTCTTTGATTGAGGGCATCAAACTTAGTGTGTGCATTCTAGAACTTGCTTGTGTAATACATTTTGAGACCACATTTTCTTGTGAATTGGTGTATGAAAGTGATAAGGGCATTTAGGGATAGCCAATTAACCTTGAAAAGAGCCTTCCAAATAAATTGACCATTAGAAACTCTTTTGAGCCTTGGGCTTTCTTTTCTTGGTCGTCGAACCACGTTACAAGCCGAATTATCCTTTTCTTGATTATTCCCTAAAAAGAATTTTGAACCCATTCAAGAGGATGGTGACGATTGGGTTGCTTACAAGTGGCTATGAAAAAAAACATGGAAGGAAATGGCTCAAGTAAGCCTAAAAGAGATTCGTAGTTTGCCAAAAAGAAAAATGGCACTGAGAATACCAAAAAAAAAAAAAAGAAGAAGAAGAAAAAGAAAGGTGGAAGGGTGAAGAGAAATGATGAAAAAAAAAAAAAGAAAACAAAAAAAAGAGAAGGGAAAATTCAGAAAAAGAGAGATAGTCAAAGAATTGAATTCTTTCACGCACGTGAGCCAGGATGAAGAAGAAAAATGAATCGAGCAAAGCAAGCAATTAGCACCATCCTTTTGAACTCACAAGCCATAATTTGACCTATTTCTTGCCAAACCCTGTCCTAAGGCCCCGTTACAACCATACTAAGACCCTTTGATTTATGCACTAATTTGCACTCTTTAGTGGTGGAGATTTGATTCACAAACAAGCCTATGGCAATGACACTCTATTGTTTTGATTTGAGTGAGTACCAATGTCCTAAACACTTCTCGAGTGACATGAGTGATACCTTTGTGAGAGTGTTGAGACTTGTTTCTTTCGAGTTTGATATAGTCAATGGGATGCTTGTGTGACGAATGTGTGCTACTAGTGTATGTTCTCAACATTACTATCTCCTCCTAAACTGTGAAAACATTTTGGCTAAGGGATATTCTTGATTACATGATGGGAAGTTTGGGGATTGACCACTTGAATAATTCATATGTTTTAGATCGAAACATGCTCGAGGACAAGCAAGGTTTTGGTGTGGGGAATTTGATATGATGTGTTTTATCCCTTAAATGCTTGCTTAATTCAAGTGCTTAAGAATGAAATTATTGCATTGATGATTGAATTATGCATCTTTTAGGTGGGTGATCGATATTAACCCCTTTGAAGAAAAAAAGAGCTAAAGAGGCCCCAAATGAAGTTGAAAATATTTCAAGGAAGATGAAACATAACAGATTTCAACATTCAATAGGGCGTGACCACGCCCTATTCAATCTTCAAAGCTGTCCACTGACGAGAGCACAAAACTGACTCCAACATCAGTTAAGGCGTGATCACGCCTTTTCCGTATTCAAAGCTGTATTGTGAAAGAAGCTATTTTGGAAAGATGTTGAAGGGGATTTCTTTCCTTGTTTATGAAGAAATCCGAAAATTGCTGAAGAAAATAAAAGAGAAAGAAGGGAAGACCACAAGGGTTTATCATCGAGAGCTTGGGAGCAAGGAAGGGAGAGAAGTCGGCATCGTCGATTAGTTTTTCTATCTCCCTAGTTTATGTTTTCTTTTGTAATATTTGATTTGGCGACGAACATGTTGTGTGGCTAAATCTTCTTTTCTGATTCAAGGGAGACGTTGAACCCAATTATTATGTTTTGAGATCTTGGTTTTCATCTAATTTCACTAAGTATTTCTTGTCTTGATTTATATTTTATGGAATGATTATTATTGATAGATCTGACAATTCGATTCAATATTAATTGTTCTATTGCTATCCATGAATTCAGTGATCCGTAATTGTCATGAATGAGTGGTACAAGTAGCAAACAGGTTAATTATGTACTTTGCGTGATTTATCTGTAGAGACAAGAAAACTAGGTTAAATGATTGCAGCTATCTCAATTATTTGATCTAGGTTCAACTGTTTTCATTAATGCACATGCTATTATCGAATTGATATGGAACGCTATCGTGCCCAGTCATGAGATAATAAGTTTGACTTAGATGCTCGAGTCGAGTCAATTATAATAGGAAAACAGAAATGTATTATGGCTATCCTAATAGATTTCAGAGTTGAATGCTTAATTGTGAAATTATTCTTATGTGATCGATGATGAACATAATGATTGGTGACACAATTCCCTTGGATCGGAATTTTTATCTCTTGATTCCTTTCAATAATCTATCTTTGCTTTTTAGTCTAGTTCTATTAATTAGTATAATTCTCAATCCAAACCCCCCCCCCTTATTCGGTTAATCAACTGAGACTAAGAAATTAATTTGTAGTTCTCTAGGGATTCGACCTGGTTCCACTACTGCTACAGTTAGTGAATCAGTAATTAATTTTGACGGCTTCGACAACCGGTCAAAAAGTACAATTAAAAAAGACAAAATCACAAACAAATAATTGTGGGATGGTAATGTTAGATGCTTGTGATTTATGATATTGTTAGATGCCTGTGTTATTTTTGGTTGTTTTTATTTTAATTTTTATTAGTAGGATAGTAATGATTTATGTTGTTGATTTTTGAGATTTTTCAATATCATTTTGAGATGTTTTTAACATGTTTTATTTTACAATATGTATATGTAACATTATTTTTGTCAAAAATAACGAAGTGATGCATTTAGTGTAGTGGTAATGGTATTAAATTGTTTACACAAGGTCTGTGTACAAGTTTTTTAGTAGCTAAACAGTTGCTTAAGTTATAAGTGTTAAGTATTATTTATTTAAAAAAATAATCAAATAGTGGATTTGGTTTTGTGGTAAAAGCGGCAACACTTTTCCTCAACTGCTTGGGTTCAAAACCCTTAGGCAGCAAAAATAATCCTTCTCTTTTTTTTTTTTTTTTTTTTGTTGAAAATTTCATTAGTTTTAACGAAAACTTAACGGGAGGGACAAAAAATGATGAAATATATAAACTTGAGGAACTAAGTCCAATGAGGGTCCAAAAGTAAATAAGTGCATCGTTGAGGCAGTGGCGGAGCCAGAAAAGTAGTTTAGCCCTATCATAATTTAATTAATTAATTTAAATAAATTAAATTCTTCAAACATCACCATAAAAAAAAAAGAGAGAAACATGATAATATGAAAAAGTAAGTGATATCATAATATTACTAATTGTATATATTTAGTGATAATAAATTTTTGTTTATCTCAATAATGAATTTTATAATTTCAATAGTGATTATTGTTTTTCATGATTTAGTTTAATATTAGTAAAAATTAGTAACATAAAATAACGTATAAAGTTGTCACTACAGAGAATTAGAAACATATATAAAAGTTACCTTGTGAGAATAAATGATTTGTCATTATTTTATTATTATTTAGCTGTCGATGTAGAAACATCACTAATTATTTATAGTGATAACTTCATGCACAATTCTTCACACTAATAATTATGTAATGACAAGATAAAAAATATTATCACTTAATATATTTTTTCAGCTACAATTTTAAAATTATCACTTATATTTTGTTACTAATATTATATTTCGTTGTAGTGAGTTTTAAATTTATAAAATAATAATTACAAATTAAATATAGCATATAATGGTAATATAATTAATAAAAATGATAGAAAGTATAATTTTTTTTTGAGTGGGGGCGGCCAAGCCCTGTCGGCCGCTAGGGCCAGACAGGGGATGGTTTCGCCCGTGATTGAGGGACCAAAAATGATGTTTACCCATCAAAACATCATTCATATTGAGATGCCGTTTTCACAAATATAAATGTGAACTAAGTTAGTTGTCTATAATCATTATCTTGACAACGAATCAAAGGTAGATGTAATAAATAAAGCATGAACGGCTTCGAAGCCCTCATCGTCCCATACTCATCCTCCATACCTTCAATAAAAGATCGAATTACGATTTCCCCATTACTCGAAAAATTATAAATACTTATTTAAAAGAAATTATTCTGTCGTGAGGAGTATTTATTAGATGATATCAATTTCAGGAGTATTAATTTATAAATTTTTAATAATAAAAAAGTATTTATAATTATAAAAATTTCAACGAAGTTGGTTGTATTTTATCATAAATTAAATTAGAGTTTTCACGTATTGATAAGGATTAGTAATTCCTAGAGGCCAACTTGTGAAATATCCATGTTATTGTTTATTGTATAAAAAGTATGAGTTATTAATTTATACAAAAAAAAAAAAAAAAGGCAAGTGGGTGAGAGAGATCATTTTAATATAAATGGACAACCCTTCATGCTTAATTCTTTTTTATTTTCTTGACTTTCTAGACATTTTTCAAGAGATATTTTCCTTTTTGTTATTTTATATGTTTGTAATGAATTGAGATTAATTATTAAGATGATTGTTCTTTTTAAACAGTGATTACATAATTAAATTAATATTAATATGCTGACAAATTATCAATTAGACAATAAAATTACATCACAACGATTTGAATTATAATAAATTCACAACAAATAAAATAAATAAATAAAATAAATACCTATATATTTAATGAGACTCGAAAATGATCCCATCGGCATATTACAGTGAATGGTTGAGAATGTCTGCGGAAGCCGACAATGACATCTAAGTCAAAAAGTATACAATTAAGAAATATTTTTGATGAACACTCTAAACAACATATTCAAACATATGATGATATAAGACTTGTTCAACTATTTTAAAACAAAACTTGTCAATAAAAAGATTCAAGAAATTACTTTACTTATCTTATAATTGATTTATATTTATGTAAGTGTAAATTATATCGACCTCTTATGAGATCTGATATAATTATAGATATTTTTTTTTTGAAAAATTATCAATTTGCCCCTAAAACCAACGTCCCTTTGTTACGGTGACATCAAGATTTTGACTTAATCTGCCCAAAATGCCATTTCAAATCTTGAGTTATAATTTTTATATATTTTTTAAAATACTTTTATGGACTAAAATGTAATTTTTTAAAATATACTACGCGTAAATACATAGAGCAACTGGGACACTGCACAACATTAGATTTTTTTCTTCTATTTTTTTTCATATTAAAAAAGAAAAAATATTTTTTTAAAGGATAAAGTTGACATTTTCACTCATTCGAGGGTTACATAATTTGTCAAATATCAAGAGATATCAATAACTTTTCGAACAACGAGATATTTGTACTATCAAATCTTAGAAAACCTCGATGTAATTTACCTTTCATATAAATCTGATCTAGATTAAATTTTCAACATGAGTAAAAAACTAAAATATGAAATTAATAAGGGCTAGCCAATGAGACCTAATTACTCGACAAAATCAAGGGTATGAAATTATAAAATCACTAGAAGAAATATGACTTTTCACTATGGTTAATTATCGTGGTTAAAATAAAAAATCATAGACACTAATTAACCACGGATATTAGCCATGATTTTTGCAAATATTCACCGCCGTTATAAAACCATAACGAATGTTGATTAACTACGATAAAACTTAAGTTTCTGCGTCAGTTTTATCTAATCGTGGTAAAAAAATGCTGATTTACTATAATATTTATGTTGTCGTGATTTATAGTGTAAGGAATAGTCAACGTGTTTGTAATGAATTTTGGTTTCCAATCAATATATGATTTTTTAAAATCAATACTTCTATTAGAGGAAGTCAATTATGAATTGTTACTCACTAATTACTAGAAATTGATTGATAAATATATAATTTAATGGTTGACTAATACTATGTCAGGCTGAAATAACAAATTGAATTAATATAGATGTGACCTAACTTTGACAAAAATCCATGCAATTATCATACTAATTAAAATCATCCACACTCTGTAAATTGACTGTCTTTAATTAAACTATATATGTTCAACCCACTTGCAAAGGCCATGGGCAATAATTTAAATTGCTATTTGAGCTTTTACGTTTTCAGCTTGTATGGAAAGTAAACTGCTTATTCAACTTGTCTCAAGTAAGAATTGTTCAAAGTCGCACTTTGTTCATGAAATTTAACATAATGTATTTTCACCACAAAGAAATAATTTATTGCGACGGATAGTTTGTGACGGATATAGGTTGTCAAGATTTTGCAACAAAGAATTTGTGGCAACTTTCATCAGTAAAATTTGGAAGGAAAGAAAACAACTGGCTGCACGGACGTGTTTCAGACCGTGTACCTCGTACAGAGGCTGCAAAACGGCTGTGTAATTGGAACTCCTTGTAATAGCGCTTAAGCGGACATGATTGTTATATTTGTGTAATTTTTTACGTTTAATGAAATTTAACTTAACCAAAAAAGAGCGCCGCAAGTATCGATGCAAAATTCCGAAAGCTAGTTTTGATTGCAAATTTGCATAAAATGTTGCGGTGAAGTGGATTGAAAATATTACCATCCAATAGAAACGATTTGTGATGATGGCGTCTACATCGCTAAAATTAGGAAATTTGCATTAACATCTGCGACAAAGGAGGGTTGTTGTAGAGTTGCCATGTCCAGACGAATGGAGGGCATTGACCACTGACACACTCCTAACGGATGTATTGAACACCATTACAAATATGTCGTAGTTATGGTTGTAATGCAAGTAATGGCCTGTCTAATAGCTATTTTCCTTCGGTCTCTAATCCTTAGCAATTGTAGCCGCAAATTTATCGGGTACATAATTCATCATCATCATCATAGATTGTCGCAAATTCCATTACAGTGTAAAGAGCATATTTTTTGTCCGCGGCATGTCCGTGACAAAATGCGTCGCAAATTTTGACATATGTAGCAACATCTAGGCCTTCATGACCAGTTACATTATCTATCACGTAATCAAAATCATATTTCAAGCCTGCGAATTTGACAATTTCATATATTTCTCTCTATCTCTCTCTCACACTTGTTTTGGCATTTTCTTGCAGTAAAGGATAGTTAGCATAAAAGCGTCAAAGAAAATAACACGAATTCTTTTATCAAAAGAGACTAACAATAATCAAAGTAATTCCCACCTAATCTATGCATGAAATGACTATAATTGTTATGTTATCATAACCAACTTATAAATTTTAATAATAATAATAATAATAATAATAATAATAAGAATAATATTTAAATTATAAGTATTAAACTAATGCGACTTGTGACCCGATCACTCCCACTGAATTAGGCATACAATCATTCCAGCCCGTTTTAGTGGAGGGGCGTGCTATTTGTTTACATCAACGAGGTGTTGTTCGCTCTAACTTCAATCCCATAATTAGGAGAAGCTACACGATTTTATCCTATTAAGCCGGCGTTTCGTTAGGGAGATGAGATCTTGGGGCCTGAGCTTACAAGCACTCAATCTCTTCGTGCGCAACTAATATAGAACACTTGCCCATCACAATTCTTTATAAGAAAAAAAAAAAAAAATGATATTTCGATAATATTTCCAACATCTAAAAAAAACAAAAAACTACTTCTTGCATGCGTGGTGAAATTGATGTCTCCGCAATAAAAAACTTGTGAGTTGGAGTTTCCGACGTAGATAGTAATTAAATCTGTTTCACGACTTTAACATTTGCTCAAGCAATGTCTATATTGAGTGCACTTTCTCATGTGTGTAGTATCTTCATCGTGACCCACCTACCATCTCAATTCTGCCTTTAACGTTTCTTCTCAACAACCTCAAAAACCCAATACAACAATTAGCGATTTCTGGATAGTACTGACAACTTCGGGAATATTAATTTCCCAAAATGATCACAAATTTAAAGGTAATTATGAACAAAAAACTGCAATTTTAACCAAACCATTAGGATTTGGTAACCTAAATAACTATCCTTTTCAATCAAGAAATCCCATTGATGTTGTTTTTTATTGTAATAAATGATACGGTTAGAGTTATAAATGTTTTGGTAGGCCAGTTTAAAAATGATGCGTGTAAAATAATATATTAGTTTTTAATTTAAATTAATTATTTATATCTTGGATTTATCAAATTTAATTTTTAGATAAATGATTATTATTTCGATATTTGTTTGATGTTGTTAATTATTAAATCAAATATACTTTCAAAATAAATAAAGGAATAAGATACCACTATTAAAAGTAGATTAGCAATCCACATTGATTATGAGACTCGAAGTCGTATTTTCATTTGTGTGAGACCTCAATCTCACCGCTCAGACAGGGCTTCATTGACCTTATTTCAATATCAATGTTTTAGTATTTATTTTTATGTGTACTAATTAATTATCAGAGTGTTGAGATGAAGTATTGTAATTAGCAAAATCAAATTAATTAAGGCACGGACTTGAGATTATCTTTTGTGGATATATTACTAAAGAAATAAATATTTGTTGTATTAGAAAATAATAATGTATGTTTAAGTTATTTAGCGCGGGTTTAAATGTATTTTACCACTCCAAATACTTTGGATAATCTCCCAGTGATATAAGCAAGACCTTTTAGAATAAGACTGCATTAAGGTTTAGCCTAAAAGGGTTCTGAACGTTCAAGTTGATCTGGATTTAAGGTCTCAGATAGTGAGAAAGCAGTAGTTGGTGTGACAAAGTTATACCTGATGCTAGGGTGCCCATATTTATAGATGCTCGCTGGATTGTACGACTTCACGTGCATCCTAAATCTAAACATGATCAACACTACGTAGTGTGCCACACATATCTGTATAAACAATGACATGAAGTGGTTCAGGTAACCAGAACCTATGACACTGTCAAAAGTGGCTGAAGCTCTGTTAGTGCAAAACGAATTTTCTTTTCATTAAGTATGATGGTCCCATAAATACCTTAGGACTTAGACAAATTTACAATAACGTGAAGCTCAACGAAAATCTCGTGTCCTTGTGTAGAAGGTCTTTCTAGGGTCATTAATGTAACCATAATATGGACCATTGAATGGCTCTCATTAGTACTAAAGGTTTCTAATGAAGCCTTATGAATATCCCCACACAAATATTAATTAAAAATTTTACTATTAATGAGATCTTGTTTAATCGACGAATGTGAGGTTCTATGACTATGATGCATTGATTAACGAGTTTTTGTGATTATGAATTCAAAATCCATCAATCTATGAATATTGGTCTACTAGTTATTAATTAATTGTAAATATTTAATATTAATAATAGAAAAAAATTCAAGAACCCCCTGTGATATTTAAAATGTTCAAAGAAATTTTTATGAAAAATAAAGTATCAATTACACCCCCTGTGATATGAAGAAATATTCAAAAATACCCCTGGGACCAGGTTGACCAGAGGGCTGTGTGAGTCATTATTCATAACATAAGGGTGATATTTTATATTTAAATTTTCATATGGGACTTTTTTAATATTTTTTCATATCACAGGGGTCAAAATAAATTTAATTCATTAATAATATGTATATTAACTGTTGATGGTTGAAATGCATAATATAATTAACCATTAGGCAACAAATTAACTAAAAGAGAAGAATAAGGAGATTAATATATATATATATATATATATATATATATTAATTCTTTATTAGAAGATTTTCTCATAAGTCTTATTTTAATTTTACTTTAAATATAAATTTAGTATGATACGTATGTATTCTTCTTTTCATCTTTTAATATATTTTTTTAAAGATATTGAATTTACCAGAAAAATTATAAATTGAGAATTAGGAAAATGAAAGAAAAATTAAGATCCTATGAATAGGTTTGATTTTATGAATTTGAGTATCACAATCTATGTTGATATTCACCGCACTTTATGTATGTTTATTGTAATTTAATAAATTATATTAATATTTTGATTGAATCGATATATTATTTAATTTATTAAAATATTGATGTAATTGTTTAATTTAAAAAAAAAAGAAAGATCCTAATTATAGATATTGCTTTCCATTATTAGGACACACACACACACACACACACACACACACACACACATATATATATATATATATATATATATATATATAATCACCTTAAAATATTCAATTGTTTCAAAGTATTTAATATGAGTACGACACTTTAAAAAAAAAACAATTCACATAAATATTAATCACTGAAATCCTCTATAATTGTTAAATATAAAATATCAAAACAATAGAATATTGGCATACATATAACACATTTATTAGAGATAATCACACCACTTTTTTTTTTTTTTAAAATTTGGCGTAGTTACACGTAAACATTCTGTCATTTGAAAAATTATATTTAATATTCCCGATGTTTGTTTTCATCCAACAAATAAATTCATTCGTTAATCAAAATTCACTGAATTTACCGATCGATATCAACAAAAAAATTGAATGAAAGTACAAATTTACAAATTTACTTATTACTCATTTATTCTAGGTAAAAAATAAATCCTTTTGATCAAACCGTCCTTATACATATTCACACGCTAATGCATACGAGGAAATACATTTTCACTCTTATACGATTGGTTTGTTTAGAAAGTATTTATTTGACCTGCTATAAATTTGTAAGTTAATAGGGGTACATATCACTCCAAATCTCATTGGAAAACTATGTAATTATTCCAAAATTAAAATGAAAAATTAAAATTTGGTCATCACCCAACCTTTGGAAAGATTAGTAGGGCAAACCCCACTTGGGATTGAGGGTCAAGGCATTTAATTAGTTAATTAATTTAAACAGCTTGATCTAGCTACACTCTCAAATTTATATTAAATATAGCACAATGATAAAGAAGAACTAATAGTAAAATATAGAAAAGCATGCATGATCCTTCATAAAATATTTCTCCCAACTCTATATAAATCCTCCATTCTCACTCTATTCTTTAATGTAATATATCTCACTTTTCACACAAAAACAAGCAGAGAAATTCCAAATTCTCAAGTATACAGACAGTATGGCAAGAGAGTGCCATCCATTGCTGAGGGGTGGAAGGAGAGAAACCAAATTCAGCCATGGATTCTCCGCCTCTGAGCTTGAAATCCTCACTAGTATTTGTGACGTTTTGCTACCTCCAATCCCTTTGATGAATTCCCAGGAGAGTAGTGCCAAGAACGACGTTGATCAATCCTATGAGGCCTTCTGCAATGCCTCTGGTTCTCAGTATCCAGTGCCTGATGAGGTAAACGTTTATTACAAAAATTGATCAGATTTTCTTTTTTGGGGATTTTAGTTCATGGGATTGTTTGTGTGTTTAAGGATGTACGATCGA